>JBCFYV010001678.1:0-46136 GCA_039000515.1 Timema cristinae
AAGAATAAAAAGTTTATAATGTCTACTCAAATAAATTAAAAGTGTTATTAAAGTGTTGAATCTCTAAAAAAAACATTAAAAAGTACAAAAAAAAGTTTAGCTCAAAATAATTCGAACTCTAATATAAGTTCAGCTACTGATGATAATTTTACAAATTTATTTTAAAAGAATAAAATACATTCTAACAAAACTAAATGTGATTGAAAATATAAACTAGTATACTAACAAACTTTTTTTTTACATTTTACCGTATATCTGGTTCATGTAGGCACGTAAGACTTATAATTAAACTTTAACGAGACGATTAAATCAGTTATAAAGTCAATTACATATTATATTAAATAATCAGAAACCTTAGTTCAGTCGTAGCGTGTCTGCCCACTGAGGTCAATTTCCGGCATAAACAAAATTAATATAACATTGATTAAATGTGAGTTTCCCTTTTAAAAGTGAATAATATTAACAGTCGGGGTCTGGATGTTGTGTCTATTCTATTTTCCATTTTTATAGAAGTCACGGGTTGAAATAATCAGTCAGTTCAGAAAGTGCAAGTTAAATAACTCAAATACTTAATTTATTGTAACGAATAACTAATATTATTTAAATTATATTATATACAAGCGTATAATTATTCTTGAGCAACAATAAATGAATCGGTATGAGTAAAGAAACATAATTTAAATACTCAAGTTGTCTCTTTTAACACATGTTAGCTCCTTATAGCAGAGAATGTAATACTACACTACTATACTTTGTATAACGGTAACGGTTTTAAATCCAAGATATAATCAATAACTATTCACTTAAATACAAACAAAAGTTGTTTTGTGTCTACAGCCTCCAAATAGAAATGACAAGTTTTCCATATTGTTTCGTGAGTGGTCAAGCTGTCTTGAGGCGTACGTCGTCACGCCTTTATCTATAGCTGTTTACACAGGCCTTATGGTAGGGATGTTCGATCCATGGGCTTTGAATCAATTCTATGGATCGATCTAAATCATGAGGCGTAGTATCGATTCAGGCAAAAGATCGAGTGAATTGAATTGATCTTCCAAAGATCGATCTAACAATTCATGTAAATAAAGTTTTCTCTATCTGACTACACTAACCAAAAGTGTCGCACCAATAAATTTACACCGTGGGGAGGGGTGGGCGTCAAAATATATCATTAGAGGGGGCAGCAAAAATGTATCGGGAGAGGTTGAGGAGGCGTCAAAATGTACCGAGGATGTGGGTGGTGTCAAAATGTATCGAGAGTAGGGGTGGAGTGGCGTCAAAAATGTATCGAGGCGAGGGATGGGGCATCAAAATGTATTGAGGGGGTGGAGGGGGGGGTGAGGCAGCAAAAATGTATGACTCATTAAATGCCTCTGGAAGATAATGTGTGTGGCCTTACATACAATGTACACTTTGTTTCTGTTCTGTTTTCCCATTTGTAAATTTAGGGGCACTTAAGTGTAGTGGTAGGTTTACTATAATAATTTTTCACATTGAGGAGCACTTAAAATGTTTTACTCGAAGAGAAGAATTAGTGCTGGTGGAAAACCATATTTATGTAAGGGGAAGGAGGCAGTTAGTAAAATTATGTATTCCTTTAAAAAGGTTTTTGCCCTCCAAATCAAAAGGGAGATTTGGGAGCTTCCAGAAGATTCTTAAGAAAATCAGAACCTTAACCACTAGACCCAGAAAGGGACGCACTTATTTTCTTTCCTCAGTCACAGCGAATTAATCTTTCAGAAACTGTGAAATCAGTACACCCTATTTGTTTGAATTAATTGTTCAAGAACTATTGATTGTACTAAAACTAAACACACTTGTTGGCATCCATCTTGAGGAAACCTCACACATTTATTGTGGGAGGGTGTGTCTAAAAACTTGGGAATCACTAGCTTGGTGGGAGTGCAGATTGTAGATGTAAGCATTCTATAACTACTAAAACTCCATGGGCAAATTAATATTTTACGAAATACTTTCAAACTAGTGACTTGTTGGCCAACACGTCACTCTACATATATTGCAGAATAAATACGTGATGGGGTCATTTACAGAACCTAGACGTAAAAAGAACAGATCAGTGGATTAGTCTTTTCTCTTTACTAACTAAAGACAAATAATCACTAATTAGTAGCCCAAGATTGTAAGACTTGGCTTAGAAATTTTGCTAGAACCAATAGTAACAAAAAAATTTTCCTAAAGCCAACAAAATTAAATTTCAAAAAAATCGATTAATCGAGGGCAAAGAATCGATTTTTGAAAAGATCGATCCAAGATCGAACATCCCTATATATACCGGGTTGAACTATTCCACAGCCACATAAACGTTTATTTTGGGGAGTTTGGGGTAAAACGCCAGCTTGTAACGCACTAAATATGTTACTAGATTACAAATTTAAAAAGCTTGTAGCTACATGAATTTAGACTTGGATTGTATAGAGTGCGGTAGAATAGCTAACGAATATTACAATACAGGTGTTTTATACAATCAAGAAAAACCTCGTTTACACGTTTTGATTAAGGCGCTATAGATTCTAAAAAACAATTTGTGTCAAAAGTTTTGTTTATCGTTTACACGTTTTGTTTAAGGCGCTATAGATTCTAAAAAAAACAATTTGAGTCAAAAGCACAGAACGTGGTACTGATAGAAAATTCAATTCTCTATCTAAATATATATATGTGCATAGGCCTAGACCCTACAAATCAGAGCAATTTGACCAAAGCTTGAGGAAGTACACGATTTTTATCAGGAAAAACCTCGTTTACACGTTTTATTTAAGGCGCTACAGCTTCTAAAAAACAATTTGTGTCAAAAGCACAGAGCAAGGCCCTGATAGGAAATTCAATTTTCTATCTAAATATATAAGTGTGCATAGGCCTAGACCCTACAGATCAGAGCAATTTGACCAAAGCTAGAGGAAGTACACGATTTTTCTCCGGAAAAACCTCGTTTATACGTTTGTTTAAGGCGTTTAGATTCTAAAAAACAATTTGTGTCAAAATAAAATAGCGGGGCCCTGATATAAAATTCAATTCTATATCTAAATATATAAGTGTGCATAGGCCTAGACCCTATAGATCTGAGCAATTTGACCAAAGCTTGAGTAAGTACACGATTTTTATCAGGACAAACCTCATTTACACGTTTTATTTAAGGCGCTACAGCTTCTAAAAAACAATTTGTGTCAAAAGAACAGAGGGGTAATCTGATAGAAAATTCAATTCTCTATCTAAATATATAAGTGTGCATAGGCCTAGACCCTACAGATCTGAGCAATTTGACCAAAGCTTGAGGCAGTACACGAACTTTTTCAGGAAAAACCTCGTTTACACGTTTTGTTTAAGGCGCTACAGAATCTAAAAAACAATTTGTGTCAAAAGCACAGAGCGGGGCCTTGATAGGAAATTCAATTTTGTATCCAAATATATAAGTGTGCATAGGCCTAGACCCTACAGATCTGAGCAATTTGACCAAAGCTTGAGGAAGTACACGAACTTTTTCAGCAAAAACCTCGTTTACACTTTTTTGTTTAATGCGCTACAGAATCTAAAAAACAATTTGTGTCAAAAGCACAGAGCACGGCCCTGATAGAAAATTCAATTCTCTATTTAAATATATAATTGTGCATAGGCCTAGACACTACAGATCAGAGCAATTTGACCAAAGCTTGAGGAAGTACACGATTTTTATCAGGAAAAACCTCGTTTACACGTTTTGTTTAAGGCGCTTCAGATTCTAAAAACCAATTTGTGTCAATAGCACAGAGCAGGGCCCTGATAGAAAATTCAATTCTCTATCCAAATATATAGGTGTGCATAGGCCTAGACCCTACAGATCTGAGCAATTTGACCAAAGCTTGAGGAAGTAGACGATTTTTATCAGGAAAAACCCCGTTTACACGTTTTGTTTAAGGCACTACAGAATCTAAAAAACAATTTGTGTCAAAAGCAGAGAGCGAGGTCTAAATAGGAAATTTAATTCTCTATCAAAATATATAAGTGTGCATAAACCTAGACCCTACAGATCAGAGCAATTTGACCAAAGCTTGAGGAAGTACACGATTTTTTCCCGGAAAAACCTCGTTTACTCGTTTTGTTTAAGGCGCTACAGATTCTAAAAAAACAGTTTTGTGTCAAAAGCACAGAGCGGGGCCCTGATAGGAAATTCAATTCTCTATCTAATATATAATATTGATAAAGGCGTGTGACCTGCCTCAGTGGTCGCACGGTCTAACGCGCTTATATCGTGTTAGACTAAACTGCCGAGGACAGGGAGATCGGGATGTAATCCTGTCCGGGTGCACCGAGGTTGCTTTTTACTACATGGTTCCCCATTATCCCCACGCAAATGTGGGTACACTTCCTAATTACACAAACCACATCACAAAGCCCATCAGCGTAATTTGTACATAGCCGTATAGACCGAACTGGTCGTAAGACGCGATGGTAAAGAAAAGTCTTGTGCGGACAATTAGTCGCTTCAGAAATAATAATAGGACTCAAGACTTTGTCGTCTATTATGTTCTATTTAAAATCAAACCCCCTTTATTATTGTTAAATTCTACTTGTTGAGCACTATGGAGGTTCACAAACTTGACCATCGCCCGTATTTAACATTGTCATGACGACGCAAAAAATATAATCTTTGAAACAAAAAAAGGCTTTAAAAATACTTTAAAGATAAGTTATAGCACTTGGGATTATTTTATTGAACTATCATGTTTATTTTAATACCTCTACAAATGTACATGTTTTAAATTTTATTTCTTTAATTTATTACAATAAAGGTAATGCTATTTGTTGTTTTCTTCTCAAAACCTTAACCAAATAGTAATATTGTTCCCACCACGTATTACTATCAATTTGTGTAATACTCTTATGTACTAGTTAGGAAAATGGGCTAGGGATGAGGTATGTGTAACTTGAAGGAAGTGCACCAGAATTTGCTTAGAGAGTAGGAAACCATTTAGGGAAAATCATCCTCAGTACACCCGACCTGAATCAAACCCTGATATCCCGTCCGCGGCAGTCTAATCGAACATGAGATTAGCGCGTTAGACCATGCAAGCACCGAGACGGGTAAAAAAATATTTTTAATATAAATTATTAATTATTAAGGTGGATATAAAAGATGCGTTTTAGGTCAAAACCATAGGTTAAAACCATAATTGGTACCGAGGGCCGGTGGGATCCCAGTTTTCGCTGAATGACAGAACTCCTAGCTGCACTCTTGGTTAAATAGAATAATGAAGGGATTTTGAAAATAATGATTTTGTTTAAAATAGTTATCTGGAAGTGTTTGTATTTTATTTTTCTGGAAAGTTTATTTAGCACCGCGTCTTACTACCCGTTCGGATTATACGCCTATGGCCTAATTAACTATTAGTTTAGGAATGAAGTAGGTATGATTCAGAGGAAGTGCGCCCACATTGGTATGGAAGGAGAGTGTGAAACCATTTAGGGAAAAACCTTAAGTTGACATACACCAAGCCAGGCCCAGGATATTATGCCTGATCTGACAAGCCAACAAGACTATTATCAGCTTGACAATTAGATCGCGCGTGCCTGTCTATGTGAGATTGGGAAAAGCAACAAAGAACGAATAAAAGAAATAGTTTTAGAAATTAAAAATTAGTTTACAATGATTTTTAAGTAAGTTTGTTATTAATTTAACCTAATATTAGCAAGATCTGTATAGTAAGATGTCGAGCCCAAAACTGTTTTGGGTATATTATTTAAATAGATATAATGAAATGTACTAAAAGAGTAATGAAAATCGTTATAAACAAAAGTAATTTGATATGATTGGTTTTAAAAGTCAAATAGAGTTAAATTGTAATTGTAATGGGTATAATACAACTTGTCATTTTGGCTGGCAATAGTTTACGACACTTTTTCAATTGCTTGCTTTAGTTATGAGAGTGGGTTGGATTCATGAGTCAACCAGACTGTCCACGAAATGTAATTCCCGCGAGCTCAACAGCAGAATTTTATGAAATATTGGGAGTGGCCTGGGTTTCGGAGGGGGAACAAGTTCTGCACTTAGTCTGGCAGAGGTGTATGAGTCATAATACCAAAGTTATTAGGTACCTATTTATAGTTTATGTGTCTTGCTTTTGCAGGGGTGGGGAAAAGAGAGGCTCGCGGGATCAAAAGGTCTATTGACAGTAGAATAAGAAGAAATATATTGTTGGGAGAATTTGTCATAGTCAAGCATTTATAGTTAAATTATTATTTCTGTATAGAGAGAATAATGGGTGGAAAAGGAACGTTATATCAGTGAGAATGAGAAATAAATAAAAAGAAGTTTAAAATACACAAGCGTGCCGTTGTTCTTAAAATCTTACAAATTCACCGATAAAATAGACACAAAATATGATTTTGACATAAGAGCAATTAAAACAGAATTTTAAATAAAAATAAAACTAATATATTTATTATTTCATTATGTAAAATTAGGAGTTATACATTGCGTAAGCCGTCAAATAAAAATGATGTTGAGAAGAGGTGATCGGGACCATCACGGCCCTGATCTTTGCCCTTATCACAAATTGTTTTTTAGATTCTGTAGCACCTTAAACAAAACGTGTAAACGAGGTTTTTCCTGAGAAAAATCGTGTACTTCCTCAAGCTTTGGTCAAATTGCTCAGATCTATAGGGTCTAGCCTAATCAAACTTATATAATTAGATAGAGAATTGAATTTTATATCAGAACCATGCTCTGTGCTTCTGACACAAATTATTTTTTTAAATCTGTATTACCTTAAATAAAACGTTTACAGGAGGATTTTACTAAAAAGATCGTGTACTTCCTCAATTATTATTGTTATTATTATTAGCACCGCGTCTTACTACCCGTTCGGGTTATACGCACTTACGCTAATGTGTAATGGTAGGGTGATTGTGAGATGAAATGAAGGACCTACAGTTTAACGTAGAATCCGAACCACGGTGGAGGCCTGGCATTCCCCACATTCACAAGATGTCTTGTCAGAGGTGAAGGAAGGGTTTGGCAATCAGATAAATCTTTGCCGGGACCGAGGGTTGAACCCCCGGCCGCCAGCTTAGAAGTATGACACCTTACCCCTAGACCACCAGGTCACCATAATACTTCCTCAAGCTTTGGTCAAATTGCTCTGATCTGTAGGGTCTAGGCCTATGCACACTTATATATTTGGATAGAAAATTGAATTTTCTATCAGGGCCCTGCTCTGTGCTTTTGACACAAATTGTTTTTTAGATTCTGTGGCTAAACAAAACGGTGGTAAACGAGGTTTTTCGTGAAAAAATCATGTACTTCCTCAAGCTTTGGTCAAATTGCTCTGATCTGTAGGGTCTAGGCCTATGCACACTTATATATTTAGATAGAAAATTGAATTTCCTATCAGAGCCTTGCTCTGTGATTTTGACACAAATTGTTTTTTGAATCTGTAGCGCCTTAAATATACGTGTAAACGAGGTTTTTCCTGAAAAAGTTCGTGTACTTCCTCAAGCTCTGGTCAAATTGCTCAGATCTATAGGGTCCAGGCCTATGCACACTTATATATTTAGATAGTGAATTGAATTTCCTATCAGTGCCTTGCTCTGTGCTTTTGACACAAATTGTTTTTAAGAAGATGTAGCGCCTTAAACAAAACGTGTAAACGAGTTTTTTCCTGATAAAAATCGTGTACTTCCTCAAGCTTTGGTCAAATTGCTCAGATCTGTAGGGTCTAGGCCTATGCACACTTATATATTTAGATAGAAAATTGAATTTAATATCAAGACCCGCTCTGTGCTTCTGACACAAATTGTTTTTTAAAGTCTGTATTACCTTAAATAAACGTTTTAAATGAGGATTTTACTAAAAATATCGTGTACTTCCTCAAGCTTTGGTCAAATTACTCAGTTCTGTAGAGTCTAGGCATATGCACACTTATATATTTGGATAGAGAATTCAATTTACTATCAGATCCTCGCTCTGTGCTTTTGACACAAATTGTTTTTTAGATTCTGTAGCGCCTTAACAAAACGTGTAAACGACGTTTTTCCTGATAAAAATCGTGTACTTCCTCAAGCTTTGGTCAAATTTCTCTGATCTGTAGGGTATAGGCCTATGCACACTTATATTTATATAGAGAATTGAATTTCCTATCAGGTCCCCACTCTGTGATTTTGACACAAATTGTTTTTTAGATTCTGTAGCGCCTTAAACAAAACGTGTAAACAAGGTTTTTCCTGAAAAAGTTGGTGTACTTCCTCAAGCTTTGGTCAAATTGCTCAGATCTGTAGGGTCTAGGCCTATTCACACTTATATATTTAGATAGAAAATTAAATTTACTATCAGGCCCCTCTGTGCTTTTGACACAAAATGTTTTTTAGAAGCTGTAGCGCCTTAAATAAAACGTGTAAATGAGGTTTGTCCTGATAAAAATCGTGTACTTACTCAAGCTTTGGTCAAATTGCTCAGATCTATAGGGTCTAGGCCTATGCACACTTATATATTTAGATATAGAATTGAATTTTATATCAGGGCCCCGCTATTTGATTTTGACACAAATTGTTTTTTAGAATCTAAAACGCCTTAAACAAAACGTGTAAACGAGGTTTTTCCTGATAAAAATCGTGTACTTCCTCAAGCTTTGGTCAAATTGCTAAGATCTGTAGGGTCTAGGCCTATTCACACTTATATATTTAGATAGAAAAATAAATTTACTATCAGGGCCCCCTTTGTGCTTTTGAAACAAATTGTATTTTAGAAGCTGTAGCGCCTTAAATAAAACGTGTAAATGAGGTTTGTTCTGTTAAAAATCGTGTACTTACTCAAGCTTTGTTCAAATTGCTCTGATCTGTAGGGTGTAGGCCTATGCACACTTATGTATTTAGATATATAATTGAATTTCCTATCAGGTCCCCGCTCTGTGCTTTTGACACAAATTGTTTTTTAGAAGCTTGAGCGCCTTTAATAAAACGTGTAATCGAGGTTTTTCCTGATAAAAATCGTGTACTTTCCTCAAGCTTTGGTCAAATTGCTCAGATCTGTAGGGTCTAGGCCTATGCACACTTATATATTTAGATAGAAAATTAAATTTACTATCAGGGCCCCCTCTGTGCTTTTGACACAAATTGTTTTTTAGAAGCTGTAGCGCCTTAAATAAAACGTGTAAACGAGGGTTTTTCCTGATAAAAATCGTGTACTTCCTCAAGCTTTGGTCAAATTGCTCTGATCAGTAGGTCTAGGTCTATGCACACTTATATATTTAGATAGTGAATTGAATTTGCTATCAGGGCCCTGCTCTGTGCTTTTGACACAAAATTTTTTTTAGAATATGTAGGCCTTAAACAAAACGTGTAAACGAGGTTTTTCCTGATAAAAATCGTGTATTTTTTCAAGCTTTGGTCAAATTGCTCAGATCTGTAGTGTCTAGGCCTATGCACACATATATTTAGATAGAGAATTGAATTTCCTATCAGGGCCCCGCTCTGTGCTTTTGACACAAATTTTTTTTTAGAAGCTGTAGCGCCTTAAATAAAACGTGTAAACGAGGTTTTTCCTGATAAAAATCGTGTATTTTTTCAAGCTTTGGTCAAATTGCTCTGATCTGTAGGGTCTAGGCCTATGCACACTTATATATTTCGCGCAAAATAAACGTAAAAATCTTATTTTAATACTGTATAAAACACCTGTATTGTAATATTCGTTAGCTATTCTACCGCACTCTATAAAATCCAAGTCTAAATTCATGTAGCTACAGCTTTTTAACTTTGTAATCTAGTAACATATTTGGTATTTTACAAGTTTGCGTTCTACCCAAACTCCCAAAATAAACGTATGTGGGTGAGGAATAGTTCAACCCGGTATTACCTTTGTTTCTATTGTAAGGGCAGATGAACGAGAAGGTTGCAATTGGAAACCACTACTCAACCCAGTTCCTGAGCGGACACGGGGACTTCGCGGCCAAACTCCACTCGTTTGGGATTGGTGATAATTCGATGTGTAATCTGTGCGATGTGGCGAGGACGCAAGGCACGTGATGTATGATTGTGAGCGATATGAGCAAGTAAGACAGGAATTGTACAGAGAAGTGGTGCAGAGAGGAAGGAGATGAAGGCCTGAGGACATGACGGATAGCCCTGAAACTTTCAGGAAATTTGTGAGCACGGCCACGAGAATCGGAAAAATGAGAGAGGCGGAGAGGAGGGCCAGGGAAAAAGCGAGGGAGCACGAGGAAGCGAGGGAGCTGGGTGAGTAAGTGGTGAAGTACCGTACTGTGTCGCTGATGTTAAGGTAAAGGGTGACCCTGTAAAGAGACCCTGTAAGAGTTAAAGAATGTAGATATTTACAGAGATATATTTCTATGGAGATTTATAGGTTAGTTAGTCACGGAGGCGATGAAAATCGGGATGGATACCTCCCCGTGGTCCCTGCTGGGCAACGTGGCGGTGGCGCGGCGGCCGGGGCGCGGTGACGGGCCCCGGACGCTGGACCGGCTGCTGTCGCGGCTAAACTCCATCTCCCCCACGTGGTGAACACCCACTGCAGGGGGCCCTCCCACCCTGGATGCAGGTGAAAACGCATACAGGGGGTTTTCCCAAGTCATTTCAGCCCGGGGCTGCTGGCAGCCGGGGCAATTTGGTGGTGGTTACATCAGAGAAGTCTTGGACTTATATTGATGAAAGCTTAAAGAAATACCTAATTAGGTCAATAAGGGTTGTTGTTGGTTCGTAAGCGAGTTGATTCTTCTCACTTGTCGCGGAACAGACGACCTTTGGCCCGAGTACACGGATCGCAGACGTCGTCTTTAGTGTTGTTCAGGCATACCAAAAGTTGAATACCATTCGACCTACAATCATGTGACCTCCAAAGTCGAATGCGAGATATCTCCAGCATAACCCCTCTGGTATGGTTCATTGACGAGGTTGGAGTTCGAACACTGTCCTATTAAACTGAGGATATTTCCAACTCTCCCTCCATACAAAGGCTGGTACACTTATCCCTCCCCATAAATACTTTCATTATTCCTACCTCATTAGCGTATTTAAATTATTGTATGAGTAGTAATAATACCATTAATTAAATATGGATATGTCTGTGCTAGCACAAGATGCTGAAAAAAGGTCATAATTACTAATTTTATTCATTATATGACACAGAATGAAAGTGCTTAAGAAATAAATTCATGTGAATATAAGTTGGGCCTATCATAATAATTAAAATGATTTTGCGTGTGTGTGTGCACTACTACATGAATGATACTTATATTTTCTCTATCACGAGTCTTGGGTTTGCTGAAAAAACCAATAACTATTATGGGTGCATAAAATCCAAACTTTCTTAGTGTTTGTATTATAATAGCTGTCTGCTATAGATTTACACGAAGAAACTTTCTCACTCGTAATGAATAAGTAAACTATAAGTTATTTAAATGGTACGGTGTACAGCAAAGAATTCTCTCTCTCTCTCTCTCGCAATTATATATTAAAAACTCGTGCTTTATTCGATTAGCTTATCTTGAATATTAAAACTTATATTGTCTAATTAGAGTCTACATATCTACAGGAAGGAATTAAGGTTTAATAAACTAGATTTCCTAAGGTATACCCTTGACTCCGTGGACAGTTTACGCTATCAACTAAATATATATCCTGGGATTATTAAAACATTAACAACAGAAAACTTATAGCTATAGGAATTGTTCGACTTTTTAGATTAGCTTACAGAGGTTGCGAGGAAAGTCTACTTAAGGGATTCATAATATTTTAATACGTTGCCGTTTGGGTATCAGAGTCCTTGTAAACGCACTCGCCACGACTAAAAGGTGATTATTTAGACGGGCTGAATTATCTTTTTTTTTTCTTTCACTCTAGACAGTTCCACTGACATACCGTTTTTTCAAAGATTTGAGATTATTTTTATATTTTTTATGCATGAAATCAAGCATATTTTTTAATTTATTTATTTTATGCACCGGGCTACTTTTTTATATTTTTTAATTTGCCAGTACAAATTCTCGGCCTACCTGATTTTTTCTAGCCAATTAATTGATTTTTATATATTTTAATTCTAGTCAACTGTTTGTGTATATTATATATATATATATTTATATATATAATATATATTTAAAATCTAGTCATTATAATAAAATTGTTTATATATATATATTTAAATCTATTCAAATATAATAAACTGTTTGTATATATGTATATATATTTTTAAATCTATGAAAATTTATATAATAAACTGTTTGTATATATATTCATTTTCTTTTAAATGAAAAACGTCTCTATGTATATATCATACTAGATAGCTGTTGCCCGCGGCTTTGCTCGCGTGGAAGTTGATATATAAAATATACGAAAATATACATATGTATTTACAGATTAATTTAAAATATTACGTTACGTTGATGACCTTAACTTGACCTCAGATCAAAATAATGCAAGTCCGATACAAACTTTCAACCCCCTTTTTCATCCCTTATTAAATAAAATTTCCAAAATTCCTGAAACACGTATTTATTTGTTTTCGTCAATAACCGAAATACAAAATTTTTTTTTATGTAACTTTCAAAATTACGGGGCTTTCATACATATTATCATCCCTATTTTGACCCCTTTGGGGTGGAATTTTCTAAAATCCTTTCTTAGTGGGTGCCTACATAACAAAATGAAATTAACAGTCCGAATCTCATGTTTGTAGCCTTGATAGTTTGCGCTCGGCGATGATGAATCGGTCAGTCAGTCAGGACATGTTTTTTATAAGTATAGATTTAGTACCGAGGCCACTATTCCCCCTATATTGTAAATATTCACAGTATACTTTTTCACTGTGTGTAAATAAATATTGTAAACATTCACAGTATAATTTTCACTGTGTGTAAAAAAAAAATTATGTTTATTCTAATAAATATATATTGTAATAATTCACAGTATGCTTAACACTGTATGTATACTTTTTAACGATTTAAATAAATACTGTAAACACTCTTATGTTTGTGTTTTAACGTCTACACCCCCACACACCCTCCCTCCTATCCTATAAATACAGCCATATAGCTTATAAGCTCAGGCCCAAACATTATGGACAAGTTGAAACATCCATTTTAGGCATCATAAGCAGACCTTCCGGCTGTGGGGAAAATCACATTTTGTACCCGACTTTATCCGTCACTTGGACACAATGTGTGACGTTAATTTGATAAAATCACATGGTATTATGTTTTATGGCAACCGGGATTTGAACAAGACGGGACAAGTCCTCGCGTCATATTCTGTAAGGGTTTGCCAGAGATGGATGACAACTGTAATGACTCTCCACAGCTGATTATCTGGACAACCTGATGTGTGAACCCAACAAAGTGGTCGTCGATCTTTTCACCAAAGGATGCCACCATCTAAATATTAGCGTCATGTACCTTACACAAAATATATTTCATCAGGGTAAGGGCCAAAGAGACTTTTCCTTAAACGCACATTATAACGTGCTTTTTAAAAATCCCCGGGATAAAGCTCAGATTCAACACTTTGCACGGCAGGCCTGTCCTGATCAAACGAGGAGAGTGCTGGAAGAAGAAGAGACGACTACTGGTTCAGAAAGGAGTAGCGTTATTACCCTTACTTTTTGCCCCTTAATCAGTGGTGTCCTCGGTTCCTTACACAACAAGTAAATAATGGAACATGCAAAAAAGAAGATATTAGTGTCCCAGGAAACATTACACCGTTTACGAGCAACACCATCAACAAGTTGCATCGGCAACAAATCTAGGTGGGCTCCGAGTTGGACAAGGAAATCGAAAAAAAACTCTCTTCAAAACTTGACGACAAGTCTAAATGGACTTTATACCAACAAGTGCTACACCCTGGTGGAAAAGCACAGGACAATACCAGAGTAAACCAAGAAAACCATAGTTGGTTTTGTATGGTTCTTTAAGGTCCAAGGCAAACCAAGGAAATCCAGACCATTACTCATGTGTGGACTGCTACGGATTTGTCAGGTTTCCCCCATGGACAGAGAATACCAATGGGAACCAGACATTGTCTGGAACATTCGGGGTCGGGTGGTTTTAAATGGTTTTCTTTGGGAAGTGGAAAACAAATGCAAACCAGATTTTGTCTGGAACACTTTGGGTCTGTGGTTTGATCTGTTTCTTGATGGTATTATCCAAACCATTGCAATCCAGACTTGGTCTGGAACACTCTCGATCTATGGTTGGATCTGGGTTTCTTTGAGACAAACAAACCATTTCAAACCAGACTTTATCTGGAACACTCTTGATCTGGGGGTTAGTCCGGGTTTCTTTGGAACAGAAGAAACCAATGAAAACCCCAGACTTTGTCTGGAAACACTTTGGGTCTGTGGTTTGACCTGTTTCTTGATTGTATGAGCCAAACCATTGCAATCCAGACTTGGTCTGGAACGCTCCATGTCTATGGTTATATCTGGTTTTCCTTGGGACAAAACAAACCATGCAAACCAGACTTTGTCTGGAACCCCCCGAGACTTTGGTTAGGTCTGGTTCTTTTTGGATGGGCCAAACCTATATGAAACCAGACTTTATATGGAACACTTCGTGTCTGTGGCTTAGTTTGATTTTCTTTGTGATTGAAAAAACTAACGCAAACTAGACTTTATCTGTGACTGTGGATTTTAATGGTTCTCTCTGGGACGAAACAAACCAATATAAAACAGACTTTGTCTGGAACACTCTGGGACTGTGATATTTTCTGGTTATCACTAGGACGGAACAAACCAGTGCAAACCTTACTTTGCTTAGAACCCTCTGGTATTTTTTATTTTCTGGTTTACTCCGGGACGGGCCAAACCAATACAACCCTGACCCTTTTCTGGAAAACTCTGGGACTATGATTTGGTCTGTTCTTTTTGGGGCTGAATAAACCAATGCAGACCAGATTTTGTCTGAAACATTCTGGTACTGTGGATTAGTCTTGTTCTCTTCGGACGTGACTAACTAATACGAACCAGACATTGTCTGGAACACTCTGGGTCTGTGGCTTAGTCTGGTTCTCTTAGGTACTAAACTAGACAATGGAAACCAAATTTGTCTGGAACACTCTAGTACTGTATGTTTTAATGGTTCTCTTTGCGACAGGCCAAACCAATACGAACCAAACTTTATCTAGTAAACTCTGGACTGTATTTTTTCTGGTTTCCTCTGGGACGAGCCACACAATTTATACAAACCAAGATTTGTCTGGAATTGTAGTTTTTTTCAGGTTTTCTCTGAGACGGGTCAAACCAATACGAATCAAACTTTGTATGGATTACTCTTGGGGTAGGGTTTTGTCTGGTTTTCTCTGGGACAATCCAAACCAATACTAAACAGACTTTGCCTGGAACAATCTGTTGCTATGGTTTGACAGCCCAAACCAACACGAGCCAGGCTTTGTCTTGAAACTTGGAACTGTATTTTTTTTTTTTTTCTTTGGTACGGGTCAAACCAATACGAAACAGACTAATATATAATTGCCTTTAATATTGAAAGGTGTGAAGGCTTGTTTAAAAAAAAAAAAAAATCTCACAGGAACTTAAGCAGGAATTGTTGCCTACATAGGCCTACCCATATAATTGTGTGGGTTTGCTTCTCTAACACTAGACAACAACGTTTATTACGTCATATTGATGCTAATGGTGATAAAAAAAATAAAAAAATACTTTTTTTTCTTAATTATATGATTTAATGTGTCTTCATTTTCATAACATGTTTCCCAAGTTGTTAGCCTCCATTTAGTATCCTTGGTATAGCCTTGCCTGGTCTATAATTTGGTTCCAAAATATTGCTTTTTTTAATTATACGTCTAAATAATAGAAACATATTTTAACGCATGGTTATTCAGAATTCAGAATAAAAAATTTACTCACGAAAAGCTATTTATAATAATAAACGTGTCCAAGCTTCAATGAATCAAATTTGGGTTAGCTCATACCCTAATAAGATTAAGAAAGTACGCGAAAGCAGAAAATGAAAATAATCATACCAAGTACACAGCCAATATGATTAAAGCTCAAACAAAACATTTAAAAATGAATGAAGTACAACCATGAAAGGAGGGAACACAAAACAAAATTAATGTTATTAATTTATTTATTATAATCACCCTATATTCATTTTTACATTAATGTAGGGGAGATAAAACAAACCATTTAATTATATATTATTAAATGCTAGTTGAAAAAAATTCATTTAGGACGACATTTTCACAGTGATTTTTGGTATGACTGTTTACCCAAACGTTAACATTTCAACCGTTATGAATTTCTTAACATCAGTCATCAACGTTCTTTTGTCTTGAGATTTCAAAAGCGTGCCCTATTGCTATAAAAGTTTTTTTGCGTAAAATATTTAATTGGGTAAGATTTTCAAATGATCTCCATTTTGAAATAGAAATAAAATATATCTAAGATCTAAACGCTGAGGATGGAACTATTAAAAAAAATCGGGTTTGCCATGTACTACGAAATGGAGAATATTAGGAAAAAGCATTTGTAGTATAGGAGGTATAAGTTTAAGTAGATTCGATAATATTGATATGAATTTAGATTACTATACCGGTACTTGAATTATGATTTGAAATTTATAATTAGACTAGCAAGATATTTAATTTTTGTATATTAAATTAAAGTAAATTGCCTATTTTTATAATAATAATAATAATACGTGTTTTGTGTTAAGCGCTACACTGGACGTGGAGAGCAAATCACTTGTCTATTTTAAGTGTTTTATATTTATATAAAATCTTAGTCTGAAGAAATACAGTAGGGGTAAATCATTGGCCTAAACAACTTAAGAATTATGTGTAGGGTGATGCAGTGGCGTCACTAGGTCGGTGTCTCCCTTACAATTATTAAAATCAAGCTTACTATCAATTTTAATTTTTGTATAATGTGAACTAATGCAAGTGTAAATTGTTTAAATGTAATATTTTTGGATTATATGAATACTAACACCCATTGGCGAGTATCGAGTACTAGCCAGAAGAAAATTTCTGTGAAAAGGAGGCTTAGAGGAGGTAGTTAGCCAAAGCTATTTCGCGTAATCCTCGCCCATTTTTACTTAGTCTTTTCTAGAAACTATTCGGAATAGTCTTTTATCAGGCAAATGTTAAAAAAATTACACACGTCTAGAAGCTATTTGGAGTAGTCCTCTCCTGGCAAATTTTTAAAAAATGTGTCGATATAAGCTATTTGGAGTGCTCTTCATTTGGCAAGTCTTTGAAACTTAAATGCCTCTAGAATGTATTTGAGGTAGTCTTTGTTTAGCAAATTTTTGAAATTTTTTAATGACTTAGAATATATTTTGAGTAATCTTCAATTGCCAAGTTTTTAAAAATTTAGTATGCCATGAAATTACTTGGAATAGTGTTCGCTTGACAATTTAAAAAAAAAATTAGATAGCCTCTAAAAGGGGTGATCTTCACTTGAAAACTATATTACTCTTACAAGCCTGCAAAAGGTATTTTATTTTAAATTTGTACTAACCTAATTTAGTGCCAACTAATAGAGAAAATTGACAAGTTACAAAGTTTTTTATTTAGTTTTTAATTGATTACAGGTAGGGGAGACCTTGGAGTAAATTAAATTAATTCCTGAGGGGGGGGGAGCTTGTCCATCGGGACAACGAAAGATATCCCACGGGCCGATTTCATTTGGATTGCCACCACTATTTTTAAAGCTATCCATTAAATTCTAAATGATTGTTTTTATTAAATTTTAATCCACCTCAATGGTGTGTTTGCTAACACGCTTGATTCTTGTTGAGCTAGACTGCCGAGAACAAGGAGATTGAGGTTTTGAATCTCGCTCGGGTGAACTTGGGGATGGTTTTCCACTCTCCTTCCACACAAATGTGTGTTCATTTAATCTACATTCAAACCTTGCAACTCCTAGCCCATTACTGTAACTAGTACTAATGTGTACAACCCGAACAGTTAGTAGGGCATGATGCCAAATTAAATAAAAATTAAATTTTTAATTGATTAAGTGTGAATTGCCCTAAATACTTCATTTGTGAAGATATATTATACGATGACATTAACTGTAAGACCTTCCATTAGACCTATGACGTTGAGATTTTTCAAGCAGGTAGCCCCTGGAATTCAAAATGGTGAAAGAATATTTGTTGACAAAAAATTTCCTTGGTGCTTACCTGTTGTTTTATTGTGTTGTTTACAGGCCAAAACAATTTCTTAAACCAAGCATTAGTTTACTCATTATGACTGTTAGTAGCTTTGTAACCCACATAAGTAGCAGGTGGAGGATCGGTTTATAAACTTATGTTACATACATTAATAGATGGGAATTGGGGGTGGTTTTTCCTAAATGGTTTTACACATCTTCCATGCAAATGTGGGTTCACGTCCTCTAAATTCAACCTTCCCAATTCCTAATCCATTAGCATAATTAGTACATAAGTGTATAACCTGAATGGGTAGTAAATGGGTGCTAAATAAAAATAAATATCTAACAATTTAGAACAGTTTTTTTAGCATGTCGGAATAGAGTATATTACATCATCAAGTACTGCTTCCCACTTGAATGGGTCTTTTAAGTAATTTACTGATGTTTAAAGTGGACTAAATAGTGACTTAACTATCAATTATGTACATGAAAAAATCAGCTACCCATGTTTTATTTCAAAATATTGTGTACGCCAAAATGAAGTCTAAAGATTACAACAAGGATCTTTGTCCTTAAAATCCCCATATTTTGAGTTTTATTATTTATTTGTGATGTGATATTAGCTCATTTCAATGCTTTTTTAACCATATTTTGTGGAACTTTGTGACTAGGCTTGATAAAAAAAGGTTTCTAGATTTAGCCTCCCTTAACTAAATACATTACTTTTATTAATAGGCTCCCAACAGGTGATACTGAAGATATAAACAACCCGTGGTATTTGATCTGCATAGTGACGAGAAGCTCCCTTCAGTAAAGTACCGCTGAACCATTATTAATTAATAACACAAATATTACAATATACATTTATATCAACGAAAACGACTACGGCGAATACAGAATAGACAATCATACACAATCTGATATTATAAACAGAAATCATCCTATCTACACACCTCAACATCTTTAAAATTTACATTAAAGTTACAAACTCCATATTTTAATACAAAGCAAAGTATTTCAAAAAAATCAATGGATTTGTAATACAAGGAAACACTAATACAGGCAAATGGGTGATCATAAGATTACTTACACATGACATGGAACCAACTCTCATAAGATTACTAACACATGGCATGGAACCAACTCTCATAAGATTACTAACACATGACATGGAACCAACTCTCATAAGATTACTAACACATGGCATGGAACCAACTCTCATAAGTTTTACTTACACAGGCATGGAACCAACTCTCATAAGATTACTAACACATGACATGGAACCAACTCTCATAAGATTACTAACACATGGCATGGAACCAACTCTCATAAGATTACTTACACATAACATGGAACCAAATCTCATAAGATTACTAACAACATGACATGGAACCAAATCTCATAAGATTACTTACACATGACATGGAACCAACTCTAATAAGCCGTGAAAGAGATAGAACTGGCTTCCACTATGATCAGCTTCCTTCAGCAACATGTGCACTATTAATCGACAACACATCCGTAGGGACCTGGAAACTACTACTAGAAGGAGCGACTGTACCTACAGACATTAAACATTCAGACAAAGTAGACATAAAGAGACTTCCAATATACCTGACAACAAACAACCCACTAACTACATGGTGCGACGACAATAAAATTGCCCCAATAAATAAAACACTTTTAAGACATGAATTAAAATAAAACCATACAACATTACAATACAAATACAAAAGATTTCATTAAAGCACCACAACACAACCTAACCAGAATTGACTTTACTAAAGAAATCTAACAACTTGACTGAATACACAAATTTTACCAAGTCCCATGGAAGACATGACTAACGTAGTACACAAAAAAAGAAAAAGGGACGGTGACACCAGCGAAGGAGTAGGGTTTGGACAAACCCAATAGTCATCTATACAAGACAGATATGGAAAAACATCAAACCAACTACAGACGGTTTAATGTTCCCCATATCACGATATGCAAAAGGTAAAGTGATAAAATGCAGGTGGTACGATCTCGAATTCACTGATAACCAAAAACCATTATTTTAACATATCATGCCTTTCATTTTTGGATTAACGGAGGAAAAGATGACACAAACAATAGGAGTATTTCTATTTTTTAAAACATTATCTAGTGTCATGTTAGGTATGAACATGTACGACCTTCAATTCAGGATAACAAACCAAAACAACACTAAGAAAAAAACTTCTAACTCAAGGTAATACATCATACACTATATGACTTTGAAACATCCCAAAATGTAATGGTTGTAACATCAGTAAGAAGAGAAGTTGAAGAAACATTCACAGCTAAATAGTTATTATTCCCATGGAAAAGAGTAACACACTACAACAAAATTACACAAGTGATTATTTTAAATATGAAGAAATAGCAACAGGTCACTGAAAAATGTTTAATGTTAAATCACAATGACTGGTGCAAGAAAATTCTAGGACAAAATACACAATAAATTAAAATTACTTTTATTATATGATACCAGGAATAGACGGGGTTAATACAAACATGAATCAATGGTCGGTTTCTTCAAAAACAGAAGATTACATAAGAAAATACCAAATAAGAAACTATGTAGATAGACCAGCTATTTACCTGACAAGTTCTAAATTTAAAAGTGAAGACACAACTATGAAATTCTCTTACAGAATTAAACTAGAAACTAAATTCAAATACAACAGACTACTACTACCACCAGACACAAAAAATGACCAACCATTCGCAATAAATACATATAGCTTACCGGTTGGCCAAAAATTAACAAAAAGGTGAACTAAAATTACTATTCTTGCCTAAATCAATTACAACATAAATGTATTTAAACTGGAACAAAAATAATGTCTCGCCAGTACCTGAAAACACTCCACACAAAAACAAAAAGATCTCCATTGTCCTCCTACAAACTGATGACCGACCCTGGCTGGGATAGGGGGGTCCAGCTCTATCGTGTGGGTGTATAGCCACTATGTGACTGCAATCATTGATTGCATACCCCACACATAATGGTGGTCCCCTGGCAAAAGGAGCGTAACCATTTTAACCTGGAGGCTGAGTATCTGAGTAAATTAATTGTTTGTGCCCTAGTACATTAGTACATTAGGTAGGTGTCATTCAGGTACAAGTGTAGTCCATTTTTTGAGTTTCATAATATAACTTCAAATTTTGAACCAAACTAAACAATTAAAATTTGTATTTATTCTTCAGACTTTTTGTGATTATAAGATTTTGTAAAATAATATGTTGTGCTGATTACCTCCCGTGGCTAAAATTCTTTAAGTTAGAAAATAAAAAATTTATTTTGAAAACAAATTCAGTAAAATTTTTAAAAAACTTAACCAAATAAACTTATTCACACCAAAATTGAGTGTTAATTTTTCGAAAAAGGCTAACTTGAATATGGCTTAGAAACAAGGGTGGACTGGCACACTGCAAGCAACCCAAAAGAATACAAATATGACAGCCTTAAGGTGGTTGCCTTGGTGAGTGACAAAAGTATAAACTTTTGTAAGGCACATGCTAAATACATTGGTCTGCTACACATTACTTAAAACTTTCAATATCTACCATTTTCTTTTGAAGTACATTTTTGTCGTCGCTGACAACTAAAAACAAATGAAATATTCACTCCGGTAAGCTTTCGGTGCGGGGGTACCCGTGCGAACCTGCTTCATTATGAACGTCCCATTTTGTAAACACACACCTAATGAGCTGACACAGGAAACCCTGCTTTCACTATGAACGGCCCCCCATCGGGTAAAAAAACACTCTCATAATGAGCTGACACAGGAAACCTGCTTTCTTTCTGTCACACCTTAAATCATGGTATGCTCAATAGTCCACTACTTTCAATTGGCAAAGCTAAACAAACTATACTCAAGTTCATTGTTTCATGAACAATTTTTTTTATTCTGGGTAATCGGACAGGGATACCTTCATCCAACCTAAAAAACTTTAGGTTTGTTTATAATAATAAAAGTGTTTGTGTGTGAGTGTGTTTATAGTTGTGATGCCCAGCCAAATCTATGGCACGCAGAGATCTGAAATTTTTAATCAAGTTTATTTTTAACAAATATTTGAAGAAAATATTTTTCCCATATGGTTATAATTACATTTCAGAGATACGGGCACTAGGGGGGGAGGGCTTATATAATTCTTTACCACAGTGGGTCACGGGCAACGCCGTGCGAGATTGCTAGTATTTAAATAAAAGTGATAACCTTATCATATCTACCAAATCAAAAATTCTCATTGTAATGCCGGGGATCACGATCAACTGAACGTTAACTTAATGTTAACTTAATGTAATGTTACTTAAAGTTAACTTAAACTTATGTGTGATCCAATTCACTTAACTTGACGTAACAACTCGAGCTAAACATATGCATTCTCGAGTATGATCTGTGGTTTTTTTTCTATTTATAAAGTGATGATCTGTGAATGTTTACAGTTTTCAATCAATATAAAAAATATCTATTATTTAAACCTTTTTGATAAAATTTAGTTCCTTATTTTTGTTCAATTTTTTTTGTTTCAATTTCTGATCACTAGAACTTACGCTAAAGAGTAAACATAATACCAACAAATGAAATACTAAATAGCCCTGTTTAAAGTCACTCGCATAATGATTGGTGGTTAGATCACTTGATACCCTTCAAGTAACATAAAGTAAGGTAAAAACCTACCCAAAACATCTTTAGTTAAGTTAACGCAAGTCAACGTTAAGTTAAGTTCATCTGATCACTTTTCCCTTTAAACAACAAGGAGGTCCTTTTTCGTTAAGTTGATCGGGATCCCCGGCATAAGCCATTTTAAAATCCAATATATTACTTCTAGTACTGGAATTATTTGTTGCAGTCCTTTTTTCATACTTTTGCCCAAACTTTCTTGCGTCACATAATTTTGGGAAGGGCTCATTGGAATGGAACATTTTAACTGGGTTTAGATTGATACTGAATATTTTTTTAGTAAAGTGTTTAAGTCAGAAAAAGAACTGTCCCTTTTAGTTAGTAGTTTATTATAATGGTCTTAAAATTATTGCCAATAAGTTCGTCTCTTATGTTTAAAGATTCACAGCAAGAAATTTATAAGAGTACTGTGGAAAGCCAATCAAAATCCCTAGGTTGAATTTATCAGAGTTTCTTAGTCACCAAAAAAAACAATTATAGATGAAGATGATGAGATGATGATACCTATTTGAACAAAAATTTAGGTTTCCAAAAATTAAAGAGCAAGAACTTACATTTTATTTCATAATTTGTACCTTTAAAAAATATGGTTTGTGTAGTTTCACCTTTTTGCCATTTCTTTATGCTTAAAGACAAAACGGAAGGATTGGGGTTTTTTAGTCCTCACAGAATGTGGCTGCAAGAGAACTCTTATTGTATTTCAAGTTTTAAAAAAAAGGAAAATTTCTAATTACAAATATGATAGTCTACATAACAAGCAAAGACTTTTCTAAATTACATAAAACCCCAAAAAGGGTTTCTTGATCTATGTACAATTTTTGAATTAGCTAAACCCCATCTTATAATCATTCAACATCACTTCCAATTCTTGTGACATCATATTTAGGGTTTTAAAAAAAATTTAGTTTTTTTTTCTTTGAGAAAGATTTGTAGCCATCTGCTTTTCATGGGTACCTGAATAGAGTAACATTCCAAATATTCAAATTTTGGCTACACTATGGGAAAATCCCAATTTTTAATTGCTTTATTTAAAAGCATCCTTAAAAACCCTCGAACTGGTGCTTCATTTTTTTTTTGTTTTTTTTTTTGTAGGGAAATTAACCCCCGATTTCTAACAAAAATTTTGAGGAAAAAATAAATATATAACCAATAAATTAAAAAAAAAAGAAACATGGCAAAAAAATTAAAAGGGAAAATGGGTGGACCCCCAAAAAACATTTAAAAAAAAAAAAAAAAAAAAAAATCGCAAATTGTTGTTGGCCTTTGTCTTGGAAAAAATGTTTTAAAAAAAACCTCATTTTAAAATTTTGGGAAAAAAATTTTACGAAGATCCCTTTCCCCTTTTTTTTCCCCAAACATTAAACTTTTTTAATTTTTGGGGGAGTACTTTCTTTCCCGGGCCATTAAATTTTTAATCTGAAAAATTTTAACATCACTCTAACTTTACATTGTCCTTTGCATCCCAAAACGCGTCCCACACACCCCCCGAAAAACTTACCAAAAATAAAAAACAATATTGAGACAAACCCAAATTTTCAAACCCGGTCTGTAAAACAATTTTCTTTAAATCCACCCCCCCTTTAAGGCACACTTTACCCCAACAACACGCCAATTGTTTTTTTCTAACATGCATTCACACCAAACCCCTATTCCCCTCGATCTTCACTTTCTCCAAATCGAATTTAGCTTTACACTTTCTTCTTTACGCCTTTACTTTCTCAATCATTTTTTTTAAAACAAATATTTTTTCATGCATCCTCTACCTCAAAAAACCTTTTACGCACCCCAAATCTTGTCCCGGTTTTTTTCAGAATTTAATTTTTTCATTCACTCTTTTTCCTTTCCTTTTACCGGGGAAAAATGCCTTTCTTTTTTTCTTTGGGGCTTTTGAAATTCCCACATCATTTAAAAACTAAAAAAAATTGGAAAAAGTACCTAACCTACACTTGGTATTTCACTTTTTTAACCCCATCTCAAACCCCCAAACTTTGCCCTTCTGTAACACTTTCAAGGGTTTTAAAAACCCCAGAGGGGGGAATGCACCTCAGAGGGGTTTTGGTGTATGCGGACTTTTTCTAAAAGAGGTAGTAAGAAAAACTAAGATGACGTGGAAAACGTGTTGCCCCAATTCTGTAGGTTTTGAACTAAAGGCGAAAGGAATGTAGTTGGAAAAAAATATTTAAAAAAAAGTTTTAAAAAAAATCAATGGAAAGCCATAAAAGGATCTAAAATTTGGGTTTTAAAGTGAATTTTCCAAGGGGAAAAGGGAAAGGGGTGAACCTTTTTTTTTGTGGTCAAATGTTGTTTTTTAAAAAAAATAAAACTCACCCCCCATTTTTTATTTGAAAAAAAAATCCCCCCACTTTTCCCTCGCTTTAATTTTGGGGGAACCCCCGGGTGTTTTTTTACTATGGAAAAAAAATTTTTTATATTCAAATTCAGTTTTTCCCGGCCCCTACAAAAAAAACAAAAAAACAGAAAAAAAGGGGAAAAAGGGGGAATTTTTTTTTTTTTACATTTTAAAAAATTTCCCCCTTTTTTGGGGGGAAAAAAATTTTAAAAACCCCTTAAGGGAAATTTTAAAATTTTGGGGAAAAGTTTTTCCAAATTACCGGAAGGGTTTTTTAAAAAAAAAGCAAATCAATTTGTTTAATTTTTTTTTTTTAAAAATTTTTAAAAAATTTCTTTTTAAAAAATAACTTTTTTATTTTTAAAAAAAAATTTTAAAATAAAAATTTTTAAAAGTTTTTTTTAACCTTTTTTTTTTTAAAAAAAATTACATAATGTATCTTTTTTTTTAAACATAATTAAAAATATAAAAACCCCCAAAAAAAAACCTTTTCCCCCCTTTTAAACAAAAAAAAAAAATATTCTATTGACTTCCCCCTTTTAAATTTTTTGTTTTTTTTAATTTTTTAATCTCCCCAATTTTCCCCCATTTAAAAAATTTTGATCCAAATCATACTTTAGCAACCCCCCGAGAACTTTCTCGAAAAGAGTAAAATACCTTTCATCCCCGGAAAAAACCCAAAAAAGAACCAAAGTAAAAAACCCCCCTACAACCCCCAAAAAACCCCCAAAAAACCCCAAATAAAAACCCTAGCAAGGGAGAGGAACCCAACATAGACCAGAGAAAATACCATAGCTCCCACAGAGAAAACCCAAAATAAAACCCGAGTAAATACCAAGGGGGCCCAAGGAACCAACATTTCCCCCCGTAAAAAACCATAGCATCCCCGAGAGAACCCAAAAAGACCGAGTAAAATACCAAAAACACGACTGTGATTTTTTTAAACCCAAAAACCCTTTTTTTACCCCCAAAACTCCCAGTTTTTTTAAACCCCAAAAAAAAACGGTGATTTAGAAAAAACATTTATCAGAGATAATCCCAAATTTTTATTTTTATGGGAAAAATTTTTTTTGAGCCACGGAGGAGTAAAATTTTTTTCCCCCTACAAAAAAGTAAATACTTTGGTTCGCTTTTCCCCCTTTTTTTCCCCTTTTTTTTTTTTTTTTTCTTTCCCCAAAAAATTGAGAAAAAAACCCCTTTTTTACTGGCAAAAATTTTTCGTGCTATTTTTATTTTAAAAAAAATTTATTTCGTAAGCCATTTTTCAAAAAAATTTGTTTTTTTTTTTCTTTTTTTACAAAGGGATGAAACATCTTTAAAAACATACTTTTTTTATTGCCCAAAAATTTTTCAAGCAAAATGGGAAAAACCCCCCTTTTCCTTTAATGAAATTTTTGGGCGGTTTAAAACGATTGGGAAAAAAACAGGCCGACAGGAAGACTTATGTTGTCCCTTTTTTAAAAAAAACGAATTTTTTTTAAAACCGGGCCCAAAAACCCCGAAATTTGTTTTTTTTTCCAAACCCCCCATATGGGGGGATTCGATAACACTTAAAAAAACCCAAAACTCAATAATATAAAACCCCAAAATCCATATTTTAAACTCGATACTCGGGGGGGCACTAAAAAAAAGCCTTCACCGGGTTTTGGGAAAAAAAAAAAAATTTTTGGGCCATCAAAACACGTGAAAACAGGGGGGCAGTGGGGGAAAAAAAAATGGAAAAAAACACCGATTATGAAAATTTACAGTCACTGTATTCCTGATATGTAAAATTTACGGTTTTTTTCCCCCCCCCTACCCCCAAAAAAGGGAACCCCAAAAAAAAAACCCCAAAAAAAAACCTTTCAAAGCAGAAGAAAACCCAAAAAAGCCCCAAATAAATACCCCCATTTTCCCCCGGGGGGGAGAAACCCCAAAAAGAACCAAGTAAAATACCCAAGGGATCCCCCGAGGAAAACCCAAAAAAAAACCAATAAAATTTCCCAAAATCCCAGAGAGAACCAACATACACCAGAGAAAAAAATTTTTTAGCATCCCAGAGAGAAAAACATGGGGAAAAGAGTTAAAAAAACCATAGCATCCCAAGAGAACCAAAAAGAAAACCCCCCGGGGGGGGTAAAAACCCTAGAAAAAAGAGAGAAAACCCAAATACACCCCCAAAAAAAAAAACCATTGCAAAAACCCGAGAGAACCAAATTAAAACCCCCGTTTAAAAACCCTTTGCATCCCACAAAAAAACCAAAATAAACCAGAGTAAATTTCCAAAAAAAACCCCAAAAGAACCAACATAAAAAAGGGGTTTAAAAAACCCCCGCATCCCAGAGAGAAACCAAAAATGGGGAACCCCAAAAAAAAAATTTTATAGCATCCCAGAGAGAACCAACATACACCAGAGTAAAAAACCATACTCCCCGAAAAAAACCCCCAAAAAGAACCGAAGGGAAAAAACCATAAACATCCCCGGGAGGAAACCAAATAAAACCAGATTAAAAAAAAATAGCACCCAGGAGAACCCAAAATACACCCGATAAATACCATAGCATCCCCCAAAAAAACCAAAATGAACCCAATAAAATACCTGCTTTTCCCCCCAAAAACCAAAATAGACCCGAGAAAAACCAAAACATCCCCGAGAGAAACCCAAAATAACCGAGTAAATAAAAATTCAACCCCCCCGAAAAACCCAAAAAGGGGAAAACCCCCTTTAAAAAACCAAAAAACATCCCCCAAAAGGGGGAAAAAAAAAAACCAGAGGAAAAACCCCTAGCAACCCCCCGAAAAAAACCCAAAATGAAACCCCAAAAAAAATACCATAGCAACCCAGAGAGGAAAACCCAAATAGACCCCCAAATAAAATTTTTATTTGCTTCCCCAAAGAACCCAAAATGAAAAACCCCCGTAAAATACCATAAACATCCCCCAAATTTTAACCCCCAAAAAGAACCAAAAGAAAAAACCCCCGCCAACCCCCGGGGGGGAAAAACCCAAAAAAAACCAGAGAAAATAACAGGAAAATTTTAATTTTTTAAAAAAAAGAATTTTTTTAAAAAAAAAAAGAGCATCCCCCCCTTTTAAACCCAAAAATTCCAATTTTAAACCCCAAGGGCCCTGAAAAACCCCAAATAAATTTTGGGTTTTTTTTATAAAAACCCAAAATTTTTAAAACCCGGGAAAACCCCGAACTTGGGGTTTTTCTGGGTTTTCTTGGTTTTTTTCTTTGGTTTTTTTCCCCTTTGATTTTTTCCAGGGGGGGCGCTATCTCCTTTTGCCAAAAAAAAATTCCCCAAACCCCCCCAAAATACCACCACAACCACGACCACCCCTTTTGTGTCCCCCACTTCCATCCCGCTGTACTTTTTAAAAAAAAACCTTTTTTACACGTAAAAATTCTGAAACCCTTTTCAAACAATCTTTCCCCGGTTTTGGGGGCTCAAAGGGGGAAGTGTTTTTCAAGATACGCCCTTCGTATCCCAATTTGGGGGGTTTTGTCAACGATCGGGGCAAGCAAAAAGGGCACGCAACCCCTCAAAGGGGGGCAAAATTTTTTCCCGGGGACAAAAAAAAAAAGTTTCCAAAAAAAGTATTGTAAATTCCGAGCCCTTTGGCGCCCAATTTTAAAATCCCCCGCCCAAAAACCATTTTTCACCGCCAGAAAAAAAAAAAATAGAAGGGGACGAAAACGGGGCGGCTTTTAGAACTTAATGGACCTTTTTTGGGGCCCACAAACTTTTTTTACGCCCCCTTTTCCCTCCGCCGGGTTTGCAAGGGGGGTTTCGCTTTTAAAAAACGTCCAAAAAAAGATCCCCCAAAAAATTTAAGAGAAGGGTTTTTGGGCGGGGGGATTTCTTTTTCCCACACAAACCCTGCTAAAAAAATTTTCCCCAAACAATTTCGTGGTTTCAAACTTGACGATATCTGGCAAACCCAATTTTCCCCAAAGGGTTCAAGCTCAGAAAAAAAAACGACGGGGCGTATTGGGGGGTTTTTAAAGGGGTTTTTGGACGGAAAAAAAACCCCTTTCCCCCTTTTTCCCCCCCTTTCCCCCCCCCCCCCCGGCCGGAACTCGCGGGCGGG
Source organism: Timema cristinae (assembly GCA_039000515.1). Taxonomy (NCBI): domain Eukaryota; kingdom Metazoa; phylum Arthropoda; class Insecta; order Phasmatodea; family Timematidae; genus Timema; species Timema cristinae. The sequence goes on from JBCFYV010001678.1 coordinate 29,249, forward strand.
GGTTTTTTCTCTCCTCGTTCTCTCTTTTCTTTTGGGGAAAGGGGAAATTTAGTTTCGGACTAAAAACATCAAACTCCCCTCCCCCCCTTTTTTTCCCCGGGGGGGTTTACTTGGTTCTCTCTTTCTCTCCCCAAACAGGAAAACTGGAAAAGTGAGGGGGGGGGAAGTGTTCCCCCCTCAACCCCCTTCCCTTTTTGTTTGGGGGTTTTTCCCCCTTTTCCCCCCCTCCTATGGTAGGAAAATGGGGCCTTGGGGGGAAAAATGGTTTTGGGGGGGTGTATATTACCTTTTACTGGGCATGTTTTAAGGGGCCGGGGAAATTATCATGCGAAAGGGGGGGGGTTCCTCTGCTCGAGGAACTTTTTTTTTTTCTCCAGTCTTTCCCCCCCCTCCGAGGGGCCCCGCTTTTTTTAAAAAATATCGGGAAGGGTGTTTTTTTGTTTCGCCACTCTCCCCCCAAACAAATGAGCCCCCCCTTCCAGGAAGAACATTTTTTACGGGAATTTGGTTTTTTTTAAAAAAAATCGGAAAATATTGTTTTTTTTCCCACCTCCCCCCAAAACAAAAGGGCCCCATTTCCAAGAAGAACGAATTTTTTTTTTACGGTACATTCGGGTTTTTTAAAAAAAAATTTTTTATGATGAAAATTTTTTTTTTTTTCCCCCCCCCCCTACAACAAATAAGGGTTCCCGAACATTTTTCTCACGTACACTCGGTTTTTTTAAAAAATCGGAAAAATATGTGCTTTTTTTTCCCTCCCCCCTCCAAAAAGCCCATTTTTCCAAAAAAATTGTAAAAAGAGGGGGTTCCCGGTTTTTAACCCCCGGGGGGGGGGAACTGTGGGTTGGTTTTTTTCCTCTCCCCCCGAGGGAAAATTTTGGCTCCCTAATTCCTAATCCATTAGCGTGGAGAATCAAAAGGGTTTGAGGCGATCTGGGGTTTTTTTTACCTCAAATTTTTATACTACTTTTCCCCTTAAATTTACTCGTAAAACGGGGGATGGGGGGTTCGGGAACTGGGGGAGGGTGAACTGGGGTTTTGGGTTTTTTTTCCTCCCTCAAAAACAAATGTATTTTTCCCAAAAGGGGGAAAAAAGGTTCGAATCTTGGCAGGGTAAAAAAGGGGTTTTCCCCTCCCAAAAAGTGGGTTCCTAACCCCCTTTGCGTAGGGGAGGGCGGGGGTTCGAATCTTGAAAAGGGGGAACTGGGGGGTTTCCCCCTCCCAAATGAAAGGGCCCCCCTTTCCCTTCGAAATTTTGTTTCACTCTCTTTTTGCCAAATTTTGGGAAAAAATTTTTATTTGTGTATTTCTTCAAAGGGGGCTGGGTTTTTGAATCTTGATCATGAAAAAAGGGGGGCCCCCCCCCCCAAAAAAAGGGGCCCCCCCCTTTCCCAAATTTCCCCCCCTCTCTGCAGCTAGGGGGGGGGGGGAAAAGAGGGGGGGTGGGCCCCCCCCAGCCCCGGGGGGGTAATACCAACCCGGGGGGGAACGGGGTTTGGGGGGGGGCCCAGAACACGAGGATCAAGCCTCAACCCCCAAAAATCGACCCCGGCTGATTTCCCGCAAACCCCCCTGGGTTTCAACGGAATAATTTTTAAAAAATCAAAAAAAACTTGTCATTAAAATTTTATCCAAAAACTGATTACTATATCTGACAACTGAAACTATACCAGATACAAAAACTATATTCCCGACACCTGATCTACCAACCAATACTGGGGAAAACTTTACCAAAACCCCCATCACTATACCAAAAATGATGATTTCAAACCCAAAATACTGTTGATTTTCTATACCCAAAACCCCCCCATTTTACATACCAGATCTGTTGATTACTATACCCGACCCCTGATGACTACTAACCAACACCTGATCTACCCTACCCCAAAACCCGACACTATCCCCGATACAATATCTCTATTCCAGACCCTGATCACAAAAACCCAATTTTGATTATCAATAAACCAAAACTGAGATCTTTCTTTACCAAACTTGACTATAAACCCCAAAAACATTTCTATACCAACAACGATTATTTTCATACCAGACCCCTGTTTTATTTCCAATTCTGAGAACACTTTACCCGATACTGAGATCTACATACCAAAACCCAAAACTAATTATCGGGCAATGTCTACATACCCAAATACTGATGACTACAAACCCCGAACCCGATTTCTAACCTTTTCTGAATTTTACTTAAAATTTAAAATGATCACCTTTTTCCAAAATATGATGAATTTTTACTATTTCCAGTCCCCGTTACTTTTAAACCCAAAAACGATCTACTTTACCAAAATGAAGATCTTTTCATTCCAAAACCTGTTAAAAATAAACCCAAAACGTTTTAAAACAAAACCCAAAACCCGATTTTAATTACCAATAATGATGAAACACCAAAATTGAAAAACCCGTTTTTAAATATACCAGACAAAGGGTCTACCAACCCCAAAAAGTGCTACTTTACCAGACACCTGAATTTTACTTTTTCCCGATTTTCTGAGACTACTTTACCAAACCCGAATTTTACTTTTCCCCCACAAGATCTATAAAACCGTTTTCGAGATTACTTTTCCCCAAACCTGAAACATACCAAAAAACTGATTAGTAAACCAAAGCTGATGACCTAACCAACGCTAAGATTACTATACCAACACCTAAACTATTTTACCCGACAACGATTACTTTCCAAAGTTTATCTATCACACCCAAAATCGAGATCTACTTTTCCAACACCTGATCTGCTATTTCCAGAAACCTGACTACAAAAAAGGAAAATGGATCTACAACCAGGCCCTTTTACACAAAACCCAAAAAATGATGATCTACATACCAACACCTGTCTACTTTCCCAAAAAACTTTACTACTATCCCCAAAACTGATGACTATCAAAACCAACACGATGACTCTTAAACCCGCCCCTGCTCTTTACCAAAACCTGATCTACTTTAAAACCCCGGTACTGTGATTACTAAAAACCCAAAACTTTATCTACTTTACCAACAACTGAAATTCCCACAAACCAACACCCGATTTTTCTTCCCAGACAACTACCCACTATACCAGATACTGAGGTCACACCCCAGGGCACGATGATCTTCTAACCAACACCTGATCTCATACCAACACCTGATCTTCTTAAAACCGGGTACGGGTTTTACTATCCCCAAAGTTTTTATCTTTCTATACCGACAAAAATGGAAACTCTTTACCAACCCTATTACATCCCCAAAAAATATTACAAAACCCTATGATGATCTTTTCACACCAGCTCGGACTACATAAAAGACCCTATCGGGTATCCAAACACCTTTTACTAAACCGGATACTGATAACCCACATACCAGACCTTGATCTATATCCAACAACTAAAAAAACTACTATCCCCAAAACCCCGATTTTTCCCCGAACCTATCACTATACCCGGGTACGGGTGACTATCACAAGCATCGATCTGAACACTTTATCTATCACCCCAGACATCAAAAAAACTACATACAAACCCGATTTCATAGCAGATACTGATGATCACAAAAAATATATGTCTACTAGCAAAACCACGATCACTAACCATTTCAACCCTTTTACCAGCTAGACATCGATACTACAAACCGACTCGGGGTTTGTTTCCCAAATTTTTGGGTTTTAAATTTAAGTAATTTCCAAAATTTCCTCAAAAGGGGGGGAGGCCGGAATACTTTTATCTTTAAAAAGGGGTTTTGGGGGGGGAAAAAATTGCCTGGAATGGGAAAACCCCCTTTCCCCGGAAAAATGTGGGAAAATCTTAATGTTGGGTGTAGAGGGGGGCATGTGGGTTTTTTTATTCTCCCCCCAAACCCTCCCCCATTTGGGTTTGCATACAAAAACGAGGGAAAAGGGAAAATTTCTTGAGCCTTTTGGGAAAACTCCAACAATTTACCCCTTTTTTTTTTTACCATTCAAAAAAATTTCCCCCGTTCGTTTTCTCAAAAAAAAGCTTTATCAATTTTTGATCCTGAGCACACTGAGACCGAAAAGAAGGGGACCCCCCGGGGTTTCCGAACCTGAGGCTTTTTATGGTTGCAGGGGGTTTTCAAATCACCGGATTTTTTTCCGGGGGCCGTTTTAAACCCCACTGGCAAAAAGGGTTGGGGGGATACATGGGGTGGGGAGTAAGGGCAAATTTCCCCCCCCTCCATCATAATTCCCCCCCCCCTTTTTTCTTAAACCCCCCGGGGTTTTTTGGGTTTTACATCTGTGTAAGTGAAATAGAACTTTCCCATCACCCTGACCCCCAAAATTTAAAGTAACCCTTTTAAGATTATTAGTTTACACTTTTTTAGAAAAATATCTCGAAAAAAGTAAAGGGGGTTTTTTTTGTTATTGATATGCAAGGAACCGAGTGAGGGAAAAAGTATTAAAATTTTTTTGAGTTGAGTGTTTTTTCATTTCAAAAACCCTTCGAGAGATCACTACAAGTTTCTTCCACCTTCAAATTGAAACCCTCGACTTCAAGTTTGAGAAACGTAATTTCTAACTCAATTTTATCAGGGGTTATTTTGGGGAGGGAGGGAAGTACAGTATCGAATCTTCGCCCTACTTAAGGACACAACGCCGGTGACAACTACATTAAAGGGGCGAGAAGAAAAAATGGGTTTCAAAGTATCATTTCCGAAGATAAGTAAAAACTTTGTGAGCTAGGTGAACTCGGTTTTTCCTTCCTAGTAAACTTTAAAAAAAGTACAAGGGGACAAGTTCCCACACTTCCGGTAGTATCTACTCATGCCCCCGGAAAATTCAACTCAACAATGGTTTTTAAACTTACAACAAGACTTTTAAAAGGGGAGGGAGGTACCACAGTAAAACAACCATCTCAAAAAAAACTTTTTGAAAATTTACTATAAACATTTTATAACTTGTTTTAGGGTTCAACGCGAATATATTTTTGAAAGATCAACAAAAATTTGATCTACAATTTTTAGGTTGTCAACGTGAATAATTTTTGAAAATCAAAAAAAGCTTTTTGATCGTGTCAATTTAAGTTTTCAAAGTGAATATTTTTTTAAAGATCACAAAGCTTGTGATCATACAATTGTATAACTTTTTGATAGGTTTCAACAGAATATATTTTTGAAAATCAACAAAGCTTTTCATCATTCAATTGTTTAAAAAAGTTTAAGGGTTGTCAACAATATTTTTTAAAATCGACAAAAACTTGTAACATGTCAATTTTTAAACTTTTTTATAGTTTTTTTAACTGAATTATTATAAAAGTTTTCTAAAAAAAAACGATGGTTTTAATCCGTTTTGAAAAATACTCCTTCAATCCCTAAAAAAGAATTATTATCTTTTTCTATGACGGGGAGACAAATCATTGTATACATCAAAGAAAACTTTGTACTGAATATTTGTATGTAAATTTTAATCAAAAGACCAAATTTTTTTTTCTTATATTTAAAACAGTATTAACTTTTAGGGTGTCAACATTGATCAGACATTTTATATATTTTTTAAAACCCACTTTGGGCCCAATTTGAAAAGGAATCGAAGCAATCAGGTAAATGTTTTTTTTAAAAGACTAATTTGTATTCCAGGAAATGATTTAATAATCTTAACCTTTTTAACAGTGATTACAATTAAAAAAAAACTCTTTAAATTTTTTACCGCGCATTCAATGTTTTGCAAATCTAACGCTTAATTGAATTGATAATTTCAAAAGACAATTTTTTACCAAAAATCACTTTTTGATAGGGGGAAAGGGAGAAGATTTCCGGGGTTTAAAAACCTAACATATTTAAAAAAACGTTTATTATAGAGTGGGGTTTTTTTGAAAAAAAAATCGTTTTAATTAAGTCGTTTTGGGGTAAATCCATTATTTGGGCCAGCTCTGAGTTGACCCTCCAATCCCCCCTCTCATCCCGACCCTTCCCCGGCCCTTTACTCGAAAAAAAAAAACTGTTTAGCGAGGTAATATACCAAAACCTCCCCCCTTCTCAGAGAGAGAAAAAAAAGAAAGTGTTAAAAACCTTTGCCCAAAAAACAAATGACGCGTAAATGCTTTGCTGGCCGCATGTTTAAGGAGGCTACTCTCGCATAAACATGGGAAATGTTTAAAAACCCTTTTTGCCGGGTTTTATATTAAAGGGAAAAAAAAATTTTTCCAATCCCCCTTTTTTTATTACCCATCATTTACGCATGACGAGAGTGTACCCATATCACCCTGGGGGTGCTATGTACCATCATGCTACCCACGACTTTTTTGATTTTAAGGGGGTCCCAGGATGCTATGACCGTCATTTTTTCATGAGAAGTGTACCCGAAAAAAAATCTCGCGTTTTTTCGCAACGTTTAGACAATGAAATGAGGATAAATAAGATTTTTAATTTCCCCTAAATTTGCCGAACAGGAGGGGGGGGAAAAACAAACACTTCATTTTCCCAAGACCATGGGAAAATCGTTTGGGAACCCTCATTGCTTTGGGGGGAGGGAAAAAAAACGCATCACTTCCCATATATTTTGAAAAAAACCCAAAGTACCTTTTTAACAATTTAAAAAAACCGAAAGGGGCCCCATTTGCTTGGAGGGGGGATGGAAAAAACAAACACAACATCGAACCCCTTTGGAGGTGGGAAAACCCACCCCCAGTCCCCGTCAAGATTCGAACCTCGATCTCATCTTTTTTAGTTTTGAATTCCCGAAAATTTTTTAAAAATAGGGAGGGGAACCTACATTTGCTTGGAGGGGGACGGAAAACCAACCCTCAGTTCACCATGCCAAATCGAAACTCGAAACTCCCCCAGATAAGGGTAGGGAAATTGGGGAAACCCACATTGCTTGAGGGGGGTGAAAACCACCCCCATTCACCCGCCAAAGATTCGAACCTCGGGATCCGAATGTACCTTATTTAAAACTTCTTCCGGAAAGGGGGACCTGCATTTCTTGGGGAAAGGGTGGGAAAAAAAAAACACACATCATCCATATGTTTTTGTGTACCTATGTAAAATTATCCTGGAAGTGAACCCTCATTTGCTTGGGGAGTTGGGAAAAAAAAAACACACATCGAACCCGCATTTGGAGAGTGAAAACCCCAGTTTTACCCCCGGATTCGAACCTCGATCTCCCCCCTACCTAATGGATTAGGAATTTGGGAAAGGTTTAATCAGGGAAACCCACATTTGCTGGGGGGAGAGTGGAAAACCAAACCCCATTTTACCCCCAAGATTCGAACCAAGACTCCACTACCTAATGGATTAGGAACCCACATTTGGAGAGGTTAAAACCAACCCTTTGTTCACCCGACCAAGATTCGAACCTGGTTCCTCCTTTTAATTCTGATAAACTTGAATAAAATGTAAAGAAGTAATTTTTCATAAAAGGGAAATTTGGGCACATTACAATTTAAAAAAATATTTTTTTTTTTAGGTTTTTTAATTTTTGAAAAGGAGAAATAAGATTAATTTTAAATAAAAACCCCCTATAGCTAACCGCATTTTTCTTGGAGGGAGAGTTAAAGAAATGGGATAAATAAATTTTTAAGTACACCCATATTAGCCGAACCTGCATTTCTTGGGGGGAGGGGGGAAAAACAAACACCTCATCGAAACCCCCATTTTGGAGAGGGAACGCCTCAGTCACCCGACCGGGGTTCGTCCTCTATCCCCCCCAAAGCTAATGGATTGGAACCTACTTTGGGGAAATGGAAAACCCGCTCTCAGTTCACCCCCGCCCAAATTCGAACCTCGACCCCCTAGCTAAAAGGATTAGGAAGGGAACCTACATTTGGAGATGGAAAAACCCCTCTCAGTTTTCCCCCCCCCCCCAAATTTAACCTCGATCTCCCCCCACGCTAAAGGATTTGGGAATTGGAACCTACATTTGGAGATGGAACGCCCATTCACCCGAACCGGGGGTTTGATCCTCGATCTCCACACGCAAGGATTAAAACCTACATTTGGAAGTGAAAAACCACTCTCATTCACCCCCCGCCCAAGATTGAAAACCTCGATCCCCCCACGCTAAGAATTAGGAAACCCACATTTGAGATGAAAAACCACTTCATTCACCCCCCGCCAAGATTCGAACCCCGACTCCCCTACCTAAAGGTTAGGAATTTGGGAACCTACATTTGAGAGGGGAAAAACCGCTTCAGTTTTTCCCCCCCCCCCAAGATTCAACCTCGATCCCCTAGCTAAAAGGGTTAGGAAACCCACTTTGGGAGTGGAAAAACCACCCAATTTTACCTTTCCAAAATTTGAACCTGGATCATCTTTTTAATTTTGATAAATTTTAATAATATGTAAAACCCGAATGGAATGTCAGTATGGAATTGGGCTACATTTTTCAAAATTTAAAAAATATATATTTTTAGTTTTGAATTTCTGAAATGGGGTGAAAAAGATTTAATTTTTAAAGTAAAAACCCCGTATTAGCAAAACCCGCATTCTTGTAGGGAAAGGATGGAAAAAACAAACAATCATCTTCCGAATGTTTTTGAAAAACGAGGGCCTCGAGGGGGGGGGGACGAGTTCCTCGAGCAAGCGCAACCCATCCCCTCGCATGAACATTTCTCCTCGCTGTCCTGAACAGAAAAACCCTGTATAAGAGTAATACTAATCCCCCCCAAAACCCTAAATTTCCCTAGCTGCCCCATATCCTACCTATAGGAGCGAGAGAGAGGGGGAAACTCCAACAACTAAGAAAGCGGGGAGGGGGGAAACTTTCCCCCCTCCTCACTGTCCCCCTATTTCCTGGTAAGGGAAAGGGTAGGAGCTATGAGTCCCTTTCCACATCCAAACCCCAAAAAAAAGGAATTTTTAACCCTCGAAAAGCCGTTGCGTCCCCACCTTCCATAAAAAGGAAAACAAGGGAAAAAAAAAATGGGCATCGACTTAGGAAATTGACCCAAGGTGAAGTTTGAACGACGCCTTACCAACTACGAAAGGCCCTTTTAATACTTGGCGAGGCCAAATATATACGGTTTGGGTCTTTAAAGGGGCCCACTACCAACCTTCCCCCGTCCAGAGGCGTCTAAACCTACACGGGGTTCTCACGCCGTGGCTATTTGAATTCAATTTTCCCGTTCGGAAAGTGAAAATGGGCACAATCTCTCAGCCGACTGATGAACACCATATTTGGACATACAATTCGAGTACGTATTTACGTATCGGACGACCTTGTAATTTATTCTGCAAACGACCAAGAACACAAAAAAACATCTGAGAGAATTTTTCATAAGATTAAGGGAAGCAGGCCTAACCATCAATCCAAAGAATTTAAAGGGTTTGGCCGTGACGCAGATTGAGTACCGGGGCCCACATAATTTCTTGTAAAGGAGTAGCTGTCAACTCGGAACGCACGCGAGTGGGGCGAGACTTTCCCCACCCCCAACAATACGGGGAAACTCACCAAGTTTTTGGGCATGATCAATTTCTATGGAAGGTTCATACCCAATCTGGTGTCGATCGCCTCTCCTCTCTCCCAAATTTAAAGAAAAATAAGGGAACATTTCTGTGGAACTCGCAAGCCGAAACGCGTTCCAAGAGCTAAAAGGCTCCTTTCGCGACACCTATATTGAAAATGGCGGACTCCCGGGGAACAGTTTTATTCTTCAAACTGACGCGTCGTCGTCGGGATTAGGGGGGGTTTTTTGTGTCAACGCAGCAAAGGGGGGTTGCAACCCGTAGCCTACGCCAGCCGACGCTGCACCAACCCTAGAAAAATTATCCCACCTTCGAACTGGAAGCTTTGGGTATCATTTTTGGAGTGAACAAGTTCCGACAGAATTTAGAGCACAGGGAGTTCAAACTTCAAACTGATAACTCACCGCCTTGTCTTGGCTATTGAATCACCCCAGGCAAATAGGAAAAATAGCTCGGTGGATTGCTCAACTACAATTTTTAAGGTACTCGCTGACCCACATCCCTGGAAAAGAAAATGTGGTGGGGGACACCTTTCAAGGATGTTTGAAGAAGGGGGAAAGAACCCGGACCTACGCAGACGCCGGTGAACGAGAACAAGCCCAGCTTACACCCCCGCAGATGGAACGAGGAAAACAGGGGGGGGAGGAACCCCCAACGGAGGAATCGTTAGTGGTGGGAGTATTAGCAGGGTTGCCAGAACTGTTCATACCCATCAACACTACCCAACAAGCCGACCCAAAAACTACGACAAATTTAAACCCAGTCTGGGCCAAGGTGAGGCTAGACAAGACTAAAAAATCAAAGACGACATATTGTTACATAAACCATCGAGAACGACCGGCGGGAAAAGTGTGCGTGCCCGTTTCCCCACGCCCGGGTACTCTTCGAGTATTTCCACGTGTCTCCGGTGGGCCCCCCATTAGGGGTGGCTAAAACGGTGACCAAGGTAAAAGGAAATTTTTTTTGGTTCCAAGATGGAACAGGACATACGAACAGTGTCCGAGCATGTGAGGTCTGTTCGCGATCTAAACCTGCCCAAATCGTAGGTACGGATTCTTACCCCCGGATGTGGCACAATTTCCTATGCAGAGGTTATATGTAGACCGTTCGGTCCCGTGCCAAGACCCAGTGAGGGCAATGTTATTTTACGACTGTATTAGACGCCTTTTCAAGTTCGTCTGGCTTATCCCGTTGAGGGCCCCACGTCGCTTCAATAGTAAAACCCCAAAATAGGGAAGTTTTCAAGAACTTTGTTTTCCGTGTTCCATCGTGTCGGACAATGGAAGCCAGTTCACCTCTCGTTTATTCAAAGATAGTGCTTCTCCATGGTATTAGACACTTCACCACTAGCCATTTTATCCGAATCCAAAACCCTGTCGAACGTTTTCATAAGAACCTTAAAGCAGCTCTAATAGTTATCACCATCAATTTCATAGAAAAAAGGGACACCACGTTACTTTGGTTAAAAATTGGCGTTCAACTCGGCAACCCACACCAGTCACAAAGCTACTCCCACTGAATTGTTATTAGGGTTTTGAACAGCTGTCACCTATTAAATCTGCGCTGGGAGTTATATCCAGGGTTTTTAGAGGAAGAACCCCCCCAAAAAACTGGGGGAAAAATGGCAGTGGCGTTAACGAACTGAAGAAGTCGCGAGAAACCAGTCGCCCGAAGGTACAACGCCCAAAGAGGGACCCGTACCCTATAAAGTAAGGGGACAAAGAAGGTACGAGCTCCACACGGTGAGCAAGGCAGCAGAAGGAGTGGGCCAAGTTAACCTACAAATGTCGGAACAAATGGTAAACAGTCAATTCTTAAACACCCTGACTGTACTACTGGGGGCCCCCTCACCAAATTACCCTTCGCAGAGCCCCCGTGTCGCAGCTTAAACCCTGTGAGTAGGCTTCTCCTCTTCACAGCCCCCCCCCCCTCCTTCCTTTCGGTGGGATGGCTTCTTTGACGTGTAGGGGGGGTAGCCCCTTATTTTTCCGGGTGGAATACCCTCTCCAAAAAGGGAGGTTAAGACTCTAGTTGGCCTGGGGTCTGTCCTTTAGGAGAGGAGGGGGTGTTAGTAACCCCCGCGGTTGCTACGTAAAACAGGTAACATAAAGTGAATTTGTTTCCTGAAAAAAGGTTAACATAAAGTGAATTTGTTTCCGTGAAAACGGGGAACATAAATGAATTTGTTTTCCCTGAAAACAGGTAACATAAAGTGAATTTGTTTCCGTGAAAACGGGTAACATAAAGTGAATTTGTTTCCGTAAAAACAGGTAACTTAAAGTGAATTTGTTTCCTGAAAACAGGTAACATAAAATGAATTTGGGTTTTGGTGAAAACGGGTAACATAAATTGAATTTGTTTCCGTAAAAACAGGTAACATAAAGTGAATTTGTTTCTTTAAAAAAAAGTAACATAAAATTGAATCTGTTCCTGTAAACAAAGTGAACATAAAAGTCAATTTGTGTCTGTAAACAGAGGTAACAAAAATTGAATCTGTTCCTGGGAAACAAAGGTAACATAAAAGTCAATTTTTGTCGGTAAACAGAGGTAACATAAAAGTAAATCTTTTCTGTAAACAGAGGGAACAATAAAAGTGAATTTTTGTCTGTAAACAGAGATAAAATAGAAGTGGAATTTGTGTCGAAAACAGAGGGAACATAAAAGTGAATTTGTGTCTGTAAGCAAAGGTAATGAACAATTAGGGATAGCAACCCAAACTACTCTACAAATGTAAAGCTATATTCGATATACCTTAAGATGACCGGCCGGTCTAGGTGAAAAATGTATTTAGGATTAAACAATATCTTTAGATGTAAACAATGCATTTTGTAGGTGAACAATGTATTTAGGAGGTAAACTATATCTTTAGGATGTAAACAATGTATTTAAGATGTGAACAATGTATTTAGGGGGTAAAAAACCAGGTATTTAGATGTAAACAAAATCTTTAGGGTGTGAACAATGTAGTTAGGAGAATCTGTATGGTTTATTTATTATTTATATTCCTAAAATTCATTTAGGGGTCGATCTCTGTAAAAAAAATATATTTAGGATGTTCCATAATAAATTTATATGTTATTTAAGGTTAATTCTAGCTTTAGTCTTAATATGCCTTATTATATTTAGGAGGTTAATTTGAAGTTCATTTGGAGTGTGCCAGAATAAATATGTTTAACCCCCATGGATACGCTAACTTCACAGTTCATGTATTGTTTATCTTGTATATGGGTTTGACTCAAAAAAGGGGGAGGTGTGTGTGGCGTGCGCATTGGGTGGCGGGCTCTGCAAACTGTAGCGCTTGAGTCGGGGTCGGCTCAGAGTGGGCTGACACGACGTGAGAGGTCATGATTAACTGGCCTGACTTGAAAGAGTCAACACCTCTCTCTACGAATGGCTAGTCTAGATTGGGGGTCGTTGAACAATGCCACGCTCACGAGTAGAAGGAAACCTCTTGTGTGTTGTATATTTTATAAATAAATTTTCAATTATCTTTCCATCCACGGGTTGATTTTTACTTCTAATTAAGATCCTCAGACAACGGACCTGAGCATAGCACAGAGGGTAACATGTGATCAATATGTTTACCCGTCATTTGGCTTGGAGACATTCGGGCTGGTTTTTCTCTCTCTAGGTTTATAAACGCCATTGAGAGCGAAGAAACCAAACAAGAGGGTAGAGAGAGAGAGCCTGTTAAGATTGGCGAGAGGCCACTCGGTCGGGTTTTCTCTCTCTCTCTCTCTCTCTCTACGATGTCTTAACACGGCAGACCGAATTGCGCCATTATTAAGGGAATTAAAAACTGTTTACTAATCCCGGACCCGAATTGCGCCCAAGTCAAGTTCAGGTAGTCGGTGAGGGAGGTGTGGGGATGATACAAACAAAGACCATCGCAAACAAGCTCTCGCCCCGTCATGTCTTTCCTCCCTTTAGTAAAGGGAAAGTAAAAAAGCCCTAAGCGCCCTCAACAAGAAATGTAACAGTAGTATTGACATCCGTCTGTCCAATACTTTTTTAATTGTCTTTGACAAGAGTGATTGTCCCGGTGTATTTTTTAAAATATTTTTCAGGTTCTGTGTGAACTGTGATAATATCAGCGAGAAGTATTGATATGGAAAGGATTTATGTGAAAAAGGGAAGTTTGATTTTCTTTATAATTATACTTATCGACAATGAATAAAAAAATTTGACGGGGAAAAAAGGGGGGAGATGACTAAAAGGGACTGCAAGGCTAAAATATTTACTCTTGTGTGGAAAATTTTTTCTCTGGACTAAAAACAACACAACCACGAACCACTACTAATCAAGAGTTGAACAGAAGATCCTTTTAGCAAAGCATTTAAAGAGGAAAGCTGATGAATTGAAGAAAGGCCTTCAAAGTTAATCCACAGAGGTAAGAAACAAAAAAAAACTTAAAAACATTGACCGAAAGGGACATTGAATGTATCAGAATAAAACAACTACACTAAACAAAAACCTCCCAAATTTGCCTAAATTTTCCGAAGAAATTAAAATTTTGCCATAGATTCAATTGAAATAAAACTATTCAAGAGAACACTTTTTGTTGAGAAACAAAAAAAAGGAAAAGGGGGACGGACATTTTCTTGCGACCGATCTTGGAATTTGTCCATAATGAAATTTTTAAAAGGATGGAACTTTGAATACGCACCGAAAAATTTTTTTTCAGTTTTTACTGTACAGGGGTTTTTCGAAGGGTTACAACCCTAGTCTTTTGCCTATTAAAAAAAAGAAAAAGCAATCTACATTACGCTTAGAATCCAAAGGGGGGATGGGGAAAAGGGGACAATTTCACCTTAAAACCTTTATACATTTGATTAAATTTCGAGCAAGCGATTACGAGTCATCGTGTCGCTTTTCAAAAACCGGATAGTAGGCTGCGATTTTTTTACGCAAGCAGGAAAGAAAAAACAATTTTTTTTACAACTTTAAAAAAAAAGTTATTATTTTGTACTTGTTTTTATATTTTTCACTCTTGAAGTTTTTTTAGAACTGCTTTTTTACACCTGTTCTATTTATGGGCCCTCTTAGTACTAATTATTTAATAGGCTTTGGTTTGGAAAGGGAATGCAGAAAAAGTAATCCAATTTGCAGTATGAGAGGGGAAAAATCTTTTGGGGAAAAACCACCTTCAGTTATTTACCAGGATTCGCCCCCAACCACCCAATCATGGGCTTTTTTTTTTATTCAAAATGTTATTGGAGGTTTTTTTCTAAATGTGAAAAACTGTATAATCGATTTCAGAAAAAAATTTAACTATGGGCTTTTTTACAATGATTGTTTGAAAAAAATTTAAAAATTTCTCAAAAATCTTTAACTTTTTGATTTTAAAAATAGGTAATTTTTGGGGGTATTTAAGATGACAATTAATACTGTTTATTGGTTTAGGGGGGAAAGTTTCTTTTAAGGGTAAATAACATTTTCAAAATCAAAAAATTTTTGAAAATTTAAAATTTTTCGATTTTTTTAAATCGGGTGATTTTAATGAAAAATAAAATTGTGGGGCCTATTAGTTTTTTGGGAAAAAAACTATTTCAAGATATTTTTTAAACCCCCCGGGTGGCCGGGGGGTTAAGGGGCCCAAATCTGCACTAGATGGCCCTCGGCAAGGAGGTTGGGGGTTCGAACCCAGCCGGGGGCACTGAGGGGGGTTTGATCCAAATGGTTTCCCCCCATTTTCCCCCCGAAAAAGCGGGTCATTTCCATAAATTCACCTTCCAACCCAAAACCCTTGAAAATTTCATAGGCTATAGCCCGAAA
Organism: Timema cristinae; assembly: GCA_039000515.1. Taxonomy (NCBI): domain Eukaryota; kingdom Metazoa; phylum Arthropoda; class Insecta; order Phasmatodea; family Timematidae; genus Timema; species Timema cristinae. Next base: position 44,423 of record JBCFYV010001678.1, read on the forward strand.
AGGGGAGTAAGATGGTGCTAAAAAAAAAGGGTAGTTTTTGGGGACTAGTTTTTAAAAAACCTTTGCAACTTGTGCGCTTTGTAAAAAAAAACAAACATATGGGAAAAAAAATTTAAAAAACACCAAACTAAAAATTTAGCCAAAAAAAAATGATTTATTATTTGTTTTAAAAACAATCCATATAAGTGTAATTATCAATCGTCGAATAAATTTTCCAGCTACCCATTTAATTTTAAAAATGAAATATCCTTATAAAGTATCTCGATTCGTCGTAGCCTCTTTTTAAAATTTTTATTCTTTTGGGCCCTTTTTAAAAATATGGCCAAAAAAAGTGAAAGTTTTTTCCTGTCTGTGGGTGTCATCAATTTTTTTTCATATGATGCAAAAATTTTTTTTGCTACTACTGATACTATTTTGTAAAATAATTTTGATCTTTTATTAAATCACTATATTCAAAAATGCTTCGTTCCCATTTTTCCCTTTCCCCTTCCTTTAAATATTTTTATCATTAACACCACTATTTCCTTTTTGGGGGAGAAAATTCAAAAACTCGGGTTTGGCTGCCCCTACAAAGACGAAAACCGGGGAGGGGGAATGGCTCCCGCGTTTTGGGGGTCATGGAGGCCCAAAAAAGTAAAAGACGCTTTTTTGCATCTGCGCATCCAGCCCTGATAAAAACTGACGGCTTCCCGATTACCCAACTGAAACATATATAGTAGATGGAGCAAGCGACATTTTCCCCCGTGCATTTGGGGAGCTGTCTCGGGTTATGGGGACAAAAAAATGCTGCGAACTTCATTCAGATTTTAAATTTACATTGCTTCTCCCCACCCAAACATTTTTTTTTCGTAAAAATTTTTAAAAACGGTCCAAATACATACTTCGAATCAACTGTAAGAGAAGGTAATTTTGCAAAAAAAAGAAAAAAAGCAAGTTTAAACAAACATTCATTTAAAAAAACTTTAAAAAGTTTAGGATGGAAAATAACAGATTAATTTTGAAGTGTGTGTCCTTCCAAAACTCCTTTGTATGACTTGTTTTATTATGTTTTTATACTTTATACTATAGATTATCGACAAGTTTTAAAAAGGGAAAAATTTTACTTGATATAATTTGTTTTATTATATTTTTTTACTTTTGCCTTTTTACCGCCCAAAAAACATTAATATTTGTTTTTTTCAAGTTGGCGCAATTCGGGTCCTGTCTTGGGAAGGGGGTAAATTTGGATAATCGGGGCCGGTCTGGGGGGCACTTTTAAGTCTTCGCAATTGGGGCCAAGCAAGAAAAATTGCGCAATTTTTGGGCCCGCCCCTTAAAAAAGTCGGTAAAAAAAAAAAAGAAAAAAAGGTTTTTTTTAAATGTATATATACAATTCGATCTCAGGATGAATAAGGCGTTTTGGGCGAGAGAGTAGAGAAATAACAAGACTATTTTCAAATAGGGATATTGTCATTTTTTAAAATGGCTGATCGGTGCGTCCCCAAAACTGCCCAAAACAAACGGGGGACATTTCCGCGACGCTTTGCCCATGCGGTGGGGGGGGGGGCGAGAGGGTGCCCGGGGGTGTGGGTTTGGGGCCCCCCGGGGAAAGGGGAAAGGGCTTGCGCCGCCCGGGTTTCCTCTGGGGGGGCATCGGACTCTGGCAGACAGTCCGTATCCAATCCCCGGGGTCCATAGTCTGAAATTAAAATAAATACATAGAATTATCATTTAA
>JBCFYV010001679.1:0-40456 GCA_039000515.1 Timema cristinae
GTTTATTTGAAGGTGATACACCCATAACACTTTTTTCGACCTCGTTTTGTAACTTTTTTTTTTTAAAGGGTTTGGGAACCAAAAGGTTTTTAAAAATCTGGAGCTTTCGTTTTAATATGTTTTCGTTTTGGAAGGACCCTCTTTTTAAATTTTGGGTTTTAAACCGGGTAACCCAAAATTTTTTAAGGGGGGAAATTTTACGTTCTTTTCTTAAAACCGTAATTGTCACCTTTTTTTTTTAATCTTCACGGATTTCGTTAGTGATCTTATAGTTTTGGGTCCACCCCTGAAATTTTTGGAACCCTTAAATTACGTTAGGGTTTTAAAATAACTTTTCGGGCTAAAACCTTAAGTATAATTACGCTAAAAAATTTAGGGTTTGGGAAGATTGACTATAGGGGAAAAGTTTCCTACATTTGGTGGGGGGAGATTTGGAAAAACATTTAGGAAAAACACCTCCTTTTCCCCCGAGCGAGTTTAAAATTTTCGGTCCCCCCGCCCCCTGCACTCAAGCTCAAAAAGAAACCATGTGTTAGTAACTACGCCCCCCAAAGGGGGGCCTTTTTTTACTCCTGGAATCCCCTCGTGCAAAAGGGGTTACCAAGAAAATTTTTTTAAACCCCCCTTTCGGGAGGGGTTTTTAGAATAGTCCCCCAGTAACCCCTGTTGCCCGTAAGAAGCGACAAAAAGGGGAGGCTTCTGTGCAGACGTACCTCGGGGGGGGACAAACCTAACCTATATCTTTCCATTCACATCAATTTTTTCTTCCCTTTACTTTTCCCTTTTTTTCACTTTTTTCCCCTTCGCTTTTTCTACCCTTACCTTTTTCCTTTTCCTTTTTTCCCCCCAAAATTCATCCCGCACAGAAAAGGGCCCTTTTGGGCCCTTTTCCCTTGACCCACCTTGGCAACTAACCCGGCTCTTCTCGTTTTTTATTGGATTTCCACTGCCTTAGCTCCTAAATGAAAGTGAGCCGGTTTTTTAAAACCTTAGTAAAAAGGGGGTTAGGGAAAGAAAAAAAAACCGGGGACCCCTTTTTTGGGGGAAAAAAACGGTTGCGTAAAAGAGGGCCCGACCCTAAAAAATTTTTACTTTTTTCCCCCCCCCCCCTTTCTGCGGGCACCTCGTCTCGGCATGCCTATGCAAGGGTTTTCATGTCAAACGTCGTATAGAGCCTCTCGTCGGACAGTTAAAAGGGCCATATTGGGAGTAAACCCAAATTGGATCACCCTGGGGCTTTTCGATCCGAGTATTGTTTTAGGTTTTTCCCCAACATGGCATGGCCATAAAATTGGGCGCCGCTTGGGATCGTACCCGCCAAACCCTGGGTTGGGAAAAATCACTGCCCGGCCCCTCACAAGCCGTAATATCGAAAAAAACGGAAAAAAGGCTAAGGGGGCCTTTCCCCCAACAATGGAAAAGGTCCCGGAAGTGGGAGGCCCCAGCCCCGCTTTCTGGGAAAGTCCGAGCAGAGGAAAACGAAAATCTAAACGAGTAAGCCCCTTTATCCTCGAAAGAGTTTTAAATGGGGTAGCACAGCAGACGTATCAATAAAAAAAACTGCGTGATGGCACGATAATGATACCGACAACAACTGACATCCAGTCCTCAAGAGTAATTTGGGAATCTCGGAAATACCGTTGAGCAAAAAATCCATATACCGGTGAAAGGGGAACCTCACAGGTTCCTCAAAGTTTGCAAGGGAATGGTCACCTTTGGGTATGACCTCGACTGCGTGACAATTTTGGGGGGCTGTGAGGAAATTTTCCTTTCGTTCATGCCTTTTTGGGATACTACTTAAAACCCAACAAATTTTTTCCCCCCAAAAACCCTTTCCCCATCTGTGTTTGCAGAGCCCACTTCCCCCAAAAAAAGGACAACCATCCGGGGGAAACATTGTTTCGTAACCGACAACCCCTTTCTTTGTGGGGCCCAAGCGGGGGTGGGGCTATATTCCACGAACAATAAAATATCACAAAAATATTAAAAAGGGTTCTGATCTCCAAGTGATTGCTGTCAGAGCCCCCCTCCCTTTGGAGGTAACAATATTTTCATCAACCTCCCCCCCCGGGAGAGCGTGTTCCAAAAGGACCCTAGGGGCCCTTTTTAAAACAACTTCCCCCTAAATCACGGGGGGATTTTAAAGGGCGCAAAACCCGGGTGTGGGGGTTTCCAATATTACTGACGCACGGGGGAAGGATGGAAAGGAAGTTTTTTGCTCGGGAAACCGGGGTTTTAAAGAACACCGGGACCCAACACACTTCCTACCTTTAAGGGTTTGTATCCTCTGCCATCGCCCCTAACATTTTTTTCCCCCGGGGATCGCTCCCCCACTTCCTTTGGGAGGTCCACAACCCTATGGGCATTTGGATCATTACCCCATTCTGCTCTCAACACTTTGAAGATCCCCCCCAGTAAAGCGGGGAAATACCCCCAATGGGTCAAAAAACTTCTGACTGGGATGGGAATTCCGCGAGCTCCTGTTTTTGGAGAACCCCAAACATCCTGCCCCGATAAAAAGGGCCCCGGCATTTTACTTCGACGGTAAACGCGGGGGCGAGTCTTCCACCCCTAAACCTCGCCAAACCCGCCCACCGCCCCTGTTCCCTGGTGAAAACGAGGATTTGTGGGTTTGGGGCCCTGTTCGTCCGAAGGGGCCCTCGCCTCTTTCATCGACGCCCAAATTTTGGAAAAATCGGAAACTTTCCGGGGAACTGTGCCCCGAGGCTCCCCGTGTTATTCGAAAAGCAAAAAAAGATTTTGGGACGTTTTTTTTCTCCCCTTTAAATTACCCCCCCCCCAAAACAAAGGGTTTGGGCCCAAAAATACTAAAATTTAAAGGGTAAAAAAAATTTCCCATTAATAGTATCCCGGGCCCCCCCAAATTCTAACGGTTCGCGGGGCCTCCCCCCTGGAGGCCCCAAAAGTTTTGGGCTCGATTTTCGCCGCTTTTTTTAAAGCACTGCGAGCTACTCTAACATTCGCGGTGCATAACGAGCATCGAGCCCCTTTACAAATTGTTTTTTGGCCAAAGTGGGGGGAGGATTAAACCCCCCCCTTTAGTAAAGGGGAACTTACCAAAGGCCCTGTCCCAGGGGGGCAATACAACTTTTTCCCCGGATGATATCCTTTTACGAAATTTTTCGCCAACTTTTCCCCTTTCTGGGGGGGCTTTCCTCCTTAGACCTCTACAATTGTTTTGGGGAATCCCGTAAAATTCCCCCAACACAATGGGGCAAGCCAACCTTTTATCCCAAATATAAAAGTGGCAAGTATAAATTAGGCCAATAATTATAGACCGATACCCTTAACAAACCTGTTTTTTAAAAATATAGAAAAAATTTAAAAAAAAACGCCTTAAAAGGTTTTTAAAAATTCCGCAATCTGCATCCAATATAAATTTGGGGTTTTCGCCCGTAACCGACCACGGTGGATCATCTGGTCCGTCTTGAGATTTGCTGTTCGTGCCCGGCCTTTTCCCCATAAACACATCTTTTGGCTGTTTTCTTTGTTTTGGGGAAAAGGGGGCAACGATACCACAGGGCGTTAGGGCCATCTTAAAAAACCCTTTTTTAAATTTGGGGGTTCCGGGGAACCTCCCTATCTTTAAAACCCAATTTTTTATGTCAGATAGACATTTTCCCGGGAAAGGGTTTTAAAAAACACCTTATCCGATGCTTTTTTTCAAAGAAAATGGGGTCCCCCCAGGGGATCCCTTTTACTTACTTTTTCGGGTATTGCTATAAATAGCATTGTAACCAAAGTCGCTTAAACCTTTTTTCCTTTTATACCTTTTTTGGATGAAATACGCAATTTTTTTGGCCCGTTCAACAAGTCCCCACAGGGGTGAACGACAGATACAACCGCTGTAAAAAATCATGGTTTTTGGGGATCTCGTAATGGCTTTTGTTTCTCTGCGCCAAAACGACGGGCGTCCACTTCCATAGATTACGTGGAAAAACAGCTACACCCAAATTTAATGAACAACGTTGTTTTAAACCCCCTCCGGACCGTAAGGGTTTCCCGGGGCTTTTTATTCGATTTTTTAAAAAACTTTGGTTTCCCCCCCATCAAAAAACCTGAAAGCGAGGGGTATAAAAACTTTGAATTTACTTTAAAATTTTGAGTGGTCGCTCTTGGGGTGCTGATAGGGAAACCTTTTAATTTCGCCCTATAGACCCTTTGGGGAGATCAAAACTTTTATTACGGCATTTTGTATATTGGGTTTCCCTAGACCCTCGGGGTTAAAGATGCTTTTATACGTCCACCAAATTTTTCATTAATTTTACGGGTACGGGGCCCTTTTTGTACCATCCCCTCGTCAGCATCTGTGCGACGCCCGGGGAACCCCCCCCTTTTTTTACCGTCGTTTTTACCTCCTGGGATCTTACGTGTCGAAACTGCTTTCAAGCCAAATAATGTTTTCTTACCCCCCCCTGTAATTTTTCCCCCCAAAACCCTGCTTGTATGAAACTAAATGGTATACAAAGGGCCCGGTTTTGGGTCCCCAGCATCGGGTTTTTGACACGGGGGGATATCCCTTTCCAAACCCATTCCCCACATCACCAGGGGCGAGTTTTTTCTCCCTCGAAAAAAAACCCCTTTTCCCAAATGCCCTTTTGGGGCTTCCAATTCCCTAAAGCACCAAACCCCCAAACCTTTTTATAAAGAGGGAAATTTTAATGAGCTTCCTCCCCACTCCGCTTTCACGGATTTAGCGGGATTTTACACTGTGGCCTTAAATCTTGGGGTTTTCCGTGGAAGTGCTTTTTTTGTGGAAGGATTTCCCAATTTTTAAATTTTGGTTTAAACCCAATAAACCCTTTTTTTTTTAAAAAGCTGGAAATTTTATGCCTTTTTTTAAAATTTTTTTGTGGGTTTTTAAAAACCCAATTAGTCCCCCGTTTTTCCTTTAACCGCACGATTCCATGAGTTCTCTGTTGGGATTGCCCCTTCTCCCACTCGTGGAAAACCTCTCGTGCAGATGATTCTCCCAACAAATTTTTAAAATTGATTCATTTTAAACACCCGCTCGCCTTTTCCCGGATCCCCGGTCATTTCTGGGCTTCCAAGGGAAAGAACGGCGGACCAGGGGACCAAGGGGGCCGCGAGCTTGCCTCTGGAAAGGGGAGTCGGGTGTCATGTTTTGACTAAAGGGGTTTTGTTCGGCGTGGAGTGTTACGCAACCGCACGAGCAGTGGTTTTTTTAGCAGGTGTAACACTTAATTTATCCCAAAAACCCCTTTGACACTCCTAGGGATGTCTCAGATGGTGAAGTTTTTTTTTTCTTTCCCCTAGGGGGGATTTTATTGTTTTTAATATATTTCGGGCCCTAATCCCTAAATGTCGATGGCCGTTAAAAAAACAACAATAATAATGTAAAAATATCACATATCAAAAACAATTTTTTTTACATTTCATTCCCTTTACAAAAATTTATAGTAGAGGCGGCGAGTGGCCAAATTTATATCAAATTTATTGGCGCCACCCCGTTCGTCCCGTGATGATTATATAAGCCAACAATTGTTTTTTTTAATATTTCGTTTTAAAAAAAAAAATTACTATTCCCCGGTGGTGGTGGGGGTCGTGGTGGGGGGCCAACAAACCATTCCCTGAAAAAATTTAATTGGAAAAGGTAAATCGAATTTTAATTTTTTTTGTTTATGGGCCCAAACTTTATCATAATTATTTTCATCCTACCTTCAGGGGGGAAACCCCCAAAACCATCATTAATAACAAATTTTTTTTTTTGAAATTTCCATTAAAAAAAATTTTTTCTCCTCCCCCCTTTAAAAATTTAAGTAGCCGAGAGGGGCCTTTTAAAAAGTGTTTTAATTGATCCCTCGTTCACCCGTCCCAATGGAGCCGTGGTGTTGAGTGAGCCAATCAACTGTTTTTGAACATGGGGGGAATTTGGAAAAGCAATAGGGGGGTTAAAAGTCCAGTGGGTCCCCCCCACATTGACTAAAACACATTTTTTAAAAAAAAATGATTGTCCTCGTCTTTGAAACCTTTTTACTCAAAATTATTTTTTCTTGGGGTTTGTTGTTCGTGCACAATTGGCCCGCCCTTTTTTCCAAAAAATTAAATTTATATAGTTCTTAGTGCTACTTTTTTGCCATATTCCCCGAAATTTAAATTTGTCTTTTAAAATTTCTGAAAATATAACATTTTAAAAAGGGGGGCAACTTTTTTAAGCGGCCCCCCCTTTTTTTTAAAATCCCCCCTGGATTTTGATTAGAAAATTCTTATGCCCATTTTTGCGAATGTCCCGAAATTCAGTTTTGTCCCAAAAATTACCCCGGGTAACGTTTTAAAATGTGGGGGGCTGTTATGTTTTAATTGGCCCACCACATTTTCAAATAAAGATTTTCTTGTGCCATTCGTTATGCTCCATTTTTGGGATTTGGCCCGAAATTCACTTTTTCCATGAAATTACGCCCGTGGGAACGATTTTAATTGGGGCCATTTAAAATTCAAGTTGGCCCCCACTTTTTGGGAAAAAAGATTTTTTTTGTGGCTTTTTAGTGCCCATTTGTGCGAATGTGCCCCCAAATTCAGCTTTTGTCCTTAAATTTTTCCCCGTGGTAACGATTTTAATGTGGGGGGGCCCCTTTTGTTCAATTGGCCCCCACATTTCGAAATAAATTTTTTTGACATTCTTAGTGCCCCCTTTTTGTGATATGTCCCAAATTTTAGTTTTTTTCCATTAAAAATTTGCCCGGGGAACGATTTAAGGGGGGGGTGTTGTTCAATTTTGGGCCCCCAATTTTCGAAATAAAGATTTTTTTTTTGGATTCGTTAGTCTCCATTTGTCTGAAATGTCCCTAAATTTACTTTTGTGTTTTTAAAAAATTTCGCTTTTACAACGTTTTAAGCGCTATTCATTTTGCGAGGTGGAGCCAGTTTGGTATTGTGCTCCATTGAAGCGAAGCAAGGAAGCTAACACTGCACAACTGAGCACAATAATTTGGTGTGTAAGCCAAAATTGAAACTTTTTTGTAGAATAGAGGCGATCAACAAGCCAGGATCACAGTTTACTAAGCTAATATTTTCATATCGGTAAGATTGTATTGTACCTAAGACTTGGGCTGATGTATTTTGCCGTAACAGTATAAATAATCTTAAATGTAATGATATTCGTTTTTAATTTAAAAAAATAACTTTCTAATTAATTTATCTTGAACTAAGTTGGAAATTTGGTTTATTATCTAACCCCACCTTTTTGCACTTTTAGGAATCCATTTTATTCCAAAGCGGTAACCGTGGTCTTAAACATTGGAATCACATTTAATCTGGTTGCTACTTTACACGGATGTTAGGACTCAAATTGTTTTTAGGGTTCAAAGTTTATTTATTTAGGTGCACTTAAGGCCCAGATTTTGATGTATTTTTATGTCTTACCCATCATAAACAATACTAAAACGTACACACATTATGTTCAAGAGCCCCTGTTTGAGAACACTATTGTCATTTTTTTTCTCTCGTATTTTCTTAGGTTAATTTTTATGCATTTAAGTTGAATAAGTATATTTTTTATTTAGGCTAAATTTTTGAATACATGACTAGGCGAATATAATGTAATTACACCCTATAGTTGTGGACTGAGAAAACAGTGTAGCCTTCACATTAACTTTGAACTCTCTTTACTTGAATGGTTGGGAAATCCACATTCCTGGTTAAAGAATGCAACTAAGCCAGAAAGGGTTGATTTAGGAGAGGGTGGGGGTACAGTACATACTCTAGCATTGCTGAGGGAACTGCATGCTTACTATTGAGCAACAGCGTTGTCATTCTTTTGTTTTCTGTGATTAGTCTTCCTTCGAATGTATATCAAATTTGGCAATGCTGGGCTGTCGTTGTCAGTACTTGTTGCTTCTTCCTCCAACACAGTCGTAAAGTTACAGTAGTCTGAGTCTCGTGTTCCTAATAGCTAGCTCAAAAACATTAACTAAATAAACACTCATATTTTATAAGTACTCTTTGTAGAATAATATGTGTTATTGATCACGTTAAGATTTGGTGTGTATCTGTATGTGTTGGTTGCGTGTTTTGTATTTTTACCGTAAGGTTGTGGAACTATAGTTGTATGTGCATATTAATATATTTATTTGAATAATAGTGTATTGTTAACAATTAAGATATAACAAACATTATGGAATCTCCGGCTTGTTACAAACAATTACATTCCAAGAGGAAAATATTAAGTAGTAAAGAAAGGGCAATGGTGTTAAGAGTCTGCACCTACTTTCGTAAAGACGGAACTTGTTCAGTAACTCAAGCGGCAATGGCAACTGCAGAAGCTACAGGTGTGTCTTATATGTTAGTAATCTCTATTAAACAAGAATTCAAAACTAAGGGAAAGTTATTGACACCAATCAAAAGAAATAACTCTACTCAAATGAAGCGTTTGGATAAATATGATAGTTTTACTCAAGCAGCAATTCGCAGAAAGGTACATTCACTTTACCGTAACAATGAATTACCTACCCTAAAGAAAATTAAAGTCTTTAATTGATATTGATAGCGACCTTCCTAATTTTTCATTGACGACACTTCAGAGGTTTCTTATAGATATTGGCTTTAAATTCATTCGACGGAAGCGTAACTCTTTGCTTATAGACAGAGATGATATTATTTCGTGGCGACATCGCTACTTAAACCCTTTGAAGCACACATTAAGGATTTAATTTATTTTTAATTTTTTTACAATGAAAACTTATTTCTAAATACATTTAAAATTTAATTTGAGCAAAAATAATTTTTCATTAATATTGAGTGTTGCTAAAAAAATGGTGGTCATTCAGTGAAACCACTATGCAACTAAGCTTCACTATATGTTTACATGGTGTGGTATGCTTCAAAGCAATTTTTAGCTTCATTGAGACACAATGCCACTTCGCATGTCTTACAAGACCATTTACTTCGGTGTGGCTGTAACTTCGTGCTGCAGTGGGCACACGTCTGCTTGAACTCCTTACAGGTAAATGAGCCACCTTGTCAAATCTTTTTTCAATAGGTACTTGAGGCTTGAAATAGCTCACTGGCTTTGGAATTGGTTTTCTTCCTCTAGGTGAAGATTGTTTTGCACCAATCAAACCATCTACTACAGAAATACGAAATTTCTTTAGTGATAAATGGGTGCCCTCACTTTGGAGTGCATAAATGACAAAGCCATTTGTCAGTGCAACATCCACAAAGTGCCAAAAATATACGGTGCCACCACTTGCGGCATTTCCGGCTTATTTCGTATAGGGATTTCAACATATCAGCTTTATCCACATAGCCCATGTGCTGATTGTAATCTTTCACTAGTTGTGGACAGGTTACTATTTGTATTGTTCCATCTTTGTTTTTTCTCTTGGCTTCAGAAAAAGCGAAGGATTGTGGAAATTGGACAAAAAATGTAATACATTTGTTGTCTTTCCACTTTAGCCAAGCAACTCCTGTAAATGAGGTGCGAAACTCACTATCACCTTTCTTTCATGTTCTTTTCTATCTTTTGTTGTTTTGGCAAGCCAGTTCTCACATTCCTTACTGTTCCGCATGCATATATCGCTTGGTTCTTTAGTGAAATCATTAGATCAACACTTGTAAAATAATTGTCGAAATAAACATGATGACCCAACCCAACAAGTTCAAGAGTAAGGTCTTTGACAACTCGGGCACCTAATAGCTTCTCAATATTGCCTTCAACCTTACCTGTGTATATTTGAAACTGACAGACAAACCCCGACTCATCCGCACGCAACCCAAACCTTGTAGCCTCGTTTTATTGGCTTGTTGGGCATAAATTGTCTGAAAGAACTCCTTCCTTTAAATTTGATCATACTTTCATCGATGGACTGATGTTTCCCTGGTTTGAAGCAGGTTTTGAAAGTCTCTGAAAGTGTATCAAGCATTGGTCTTAGTTTGTAGAGCTTATCAAAAGCATTGTCGTCTCTTTTTGGCTGCAATACATTGTTGTTTACATGTAAATGCGTCAACAACCAACCAAAACGATTCACTGGCATTAGGGGAGAGATAAATGAATCCCTAAGCTGAGGGTAAGATGACCAATGGTCCCTGTAGGAGGGTAAACGTTTTATCCCCATCATAATGTTTATTGCTATGAAAATCTTCATTTCTTCTTCAGTTACAGGGACGAATGGTTTCCCCAACTGTGTAGCATAAAGGTTAGTTTGAAAAACTAAATGTTCAATAAAAGAATCTGGAAATAAACACAAAAAAGTATCGACAGGAGATTCTGTACTTGTTGGTACATTAGGGCCAAAGTCATTTGTAAAATTTTGAATGTTCCACCGCCTTATTTTGTTTTCCCACACACCATCTAATTTTTTAAATCGCTCACTAAGGGTTCATCATCATCATCATCATCTGTATTAAAATCTTCCTGATTTATATCAGAATAATTTAGGACATTATTGTTATTATTGAAACCGTTATCTTCCTGTATAAAAACAATTGATCTGTCCTCACTTTCCTGTAAGCAATCTTCTAAATCCGAATCACATTCTCCATCAGAATCACACTGTCCATCAATAGAGTCAGTATCACTAGGCACTTCTATTAGCAAACGTTCAACATCTTCCTCTTTGAGTGATACGTTTAGCAATAATTTTCTTTTATTTATAGACATGACGACACTGAAATGAGTAAAAATATACACATGACCTTACTTGCACAGTGGTAGCAATTTGAAACCACCTAGTAATTAGGTTATTAAATTAATATATTTAGATAAATTTAATTATGAATGTAAATAATTATAAAGCAAAAAACAATAGTATTAAATAATGATTTGAATACTTACATAGTTATATATTTATTCCTTGAAAAATATAACAAAACCAATTAGAATAAACGTGTCACTTCAATAACAAAAACAAAATACATACTATATTGGAGGCATGAATACCAACAAAAATTACTAATAATAAATTTTTACAAGAATAAAACTAGCAAATAAATTCAGATTGATGATTCATAAGTGCTGCCAACAGTTAAATGTGTCTCAAATAATTAAATAAAAGGTGGTTACCAAGTGAAACCACTATGCTTCAAAGGGTTAAGAGCTATTAAGAAGCACAGAGAGAGCAACAGGAATATTGTTTTCACAGACGAAACCTGGTGCAATTCCGGACACACAACTTCAAAATCGTGGATGGACACAACAATTGCATCATCCTCACAAGCAAGGCGAGAAGGCCTAACTACAGGAAATAAGCTTCCCCCTGGAAAGGGCGGGCGCGTCATTCTCGTCCACGCAGGTAATGAAAATGGTTTTATACCAGGTGCAGAGCTTATTTTTCATGGGAAAAAAGATGATAACTATCACGATGAAAAAGGATGGAAAAATGTATGAAAAATATTTCAGAGAGAAGCTGCTTCCAAATATACCATCAAACAGTGTCATAGTTCTAGACAATGCATCCATTCATTCTACGATCAAAGAGAGCATTCCAACTAAGAGTAGTACCAAGATTATTATTCAATCCTGGCTCACCAGTAAAGGTATTTCTTGGGAAGAAACCATGAATAAGATGGAGCTTGTAGAGATTTTGGACAAAGTACGAGGCAATTATGAGCGTAAATATATTATTGGCGAGATCGCTAAAAGTGCTGGACATGAAGTTCTACGACTGCCACCTTATCACTGTGAGCTTAATCCCATCGAAGGAATTTGGAGTCAAATTAAAATATTTGTTGCTCAAGAAAACAATACATTTAAACTTAATGATGTTCATCGCCTACTAGAAGAAGGAGTGAGAAATATCACAAAAGAACACTGGCGAAATCATGTTCATCATGTAATGGAAGTTGAAGCAACAATGTGGGACGTAGACGGGCTTATAGAAAAACTGCATGACAGTGTCGTGATAAATTTGAAGGACAGCTCCTCTAGCTCTGAAGAGGATGATAGTGATGCTGATCTAGGAGTGGTACCGTTACCTGATTAAGAACAAGTAAGAATATAATTTATAGCATTTATTATAAAATGCATGTTGTAATATATTTGTTTGCATATTAATTATGAGGAAAAAAGCTTTATACATAAAATATTTTAAGCATAATTACGGAGGGAATAGAGAAACGTTAATAAACTTCAATCTTGAAAAAATTACGATTGTGGAAAGAGTTAATGTTTCTAGAAAAGGCTGTACACCGATAGGAAATGCTTTTGCCTGTCAATTGAACCCCCCAATCACCCCATGCCGCATTGTTTACAATGAGGGATTTCCAAGTAAACCCTCCCCCCTCACATTCCAACAACAGAAAGCTAGAAAATTTTGCAACCGGTAACAGAGAGAGAGCGAAGATAAATCTTTTCTCCATAAGACATGCAGTTTCCTCAGCTATGAAATTAGGTGTAGTTGTAAATTTATGTTCATTTTTAACTTACTGGAAGAGTTTGGTTGTTAAAGGATTTCATAGAGTAAAGATTTTTTTTTCCATTTGTAAAGTGCGTATTGAATTTTTCCATGTGAATTTATTCCGAGTTTTAATTGCTATTCTAGTTCTCTTTTTGTAGACTTTAAGTCCTAGCTTAGATTTATAATGACATTTTATTCTTTATTTTTATATAATTGTGTCTTATAACCTTACCTTATTACCTACGCATTTATAGGTATTTGATGTGACTATTTTATACAAATTGTTCGTTGAATCAGTTTTGGGAGTGCTCTATTTTTATTCATTATTTGCTATCCTCCTACTTTGGGTAATTGATTTACTATATATGAATTTGTGCCACTATTATATATAAAACATATCAACATCTCAGTTATTAAATACAATTAAATATCGGGTTCTTTTAAAAAATGAGAATACCAAAGGTTTCACAAGATGATATTATCAAGCTTATGGTAGAAGAAAAAAGTAACATTTTATCAACAAAAGGGGAAATAGCAGTCCCAACTGATCCTATTTGGGATATTTTAAGTGAAAAACTACAAAGAAAATGTCTGGCAAGGCTTTATACACTGTTGTAAAATGTAATCGATATGAAATTTGGGGAAAAGCTAAATATTTCACAAAATCATCATTCATCTTGCAGTGTTTTGGAAACTTCGAATGAAGGTAAGTGCAATAGCATATTAATTTTCATCTAAATATGTTTTACTTAATAAAAAAAAGAAATAACACACAATTTTCTTTGACTAACTAGATCAGCGGTCTCAAACTCAGACCCCTGGCAGGGCCACTTTCAAGTTTTGAAAGCACTTAGGCGACTGCATTAATTTCTTACGAATAAATATCATCTTTATAAAACTACACCAACGGCTTTGCATTATAATAGGATATTATTCCTAACTATCGGTAAAAAAAAAACACTTGTCAGTTAATATATTTAATCACATTGTATCACTGAAAACTATCATTTTTAAATAACAATGTATTTTCACTTACATTTTTAAAATAATCAAAAAATTTACCAACTTGACACGACGAAGGAAATATTTTTATTTTCTGACCAAAATTTGTGCCCGCTTTTCTTGTCACAAACTTTTCGATATTTGAGATAATCTCCTTTGAGCATACTACTTTAAAAGTGAGCAAGTGAATGTCACTTAACCTATGACATTCAAGAGATTTTACTTGATTCTTGTGAGTTGTCAGCATTATATGAAAATGGAGACTTGAATATAATTAAAATATTTTACATGTCTGAAACATTCACCACCAACTGTTGAAGTCCTCTTGGATTCGAAGACAGTACGTCGGGGGAAGATAGCTGAACTTTTTTTAAAAATGTAATCTAAGGTAAAAATAGGTTGGCTTAATACTGATGCTCTATTCGTAAATAAACTTGTTACTTATACAGACAATGGCTTAGCAAAGCATTACTATGTTTATATTATATTTACTACATTGCAACATACTTGAAAAAAGGGTAATTTATTTTTATTTTGTAATCCTTTATGCGGGTTACAAAACAGTTGGTGAAGGGCCGCATGCGGCCCGCGAGTTTTAGACCACTGAACATCAAGCTGGCCCGCCACATTAAAATCGTTACCACTGGCGTAATTTAATGGCACAAAAGCTCAATTTCGGGAACATATCAGCACAAATGGAGCACTAACGAATGGCACAAGAAAATCTTTATTTCGAAAATGTGGTGGGCCAACTTGAACATCAAGCTAGCCCGCCACATTAAAATCGTTACCACGGGCGTAATTTAATGGCACAAAAGCTGAATTTCGGGCACATATCAGCACCAATGGAGCACTAACGAATGGCACAAAAAATCTTTATTTCGAAAATGTGGCGGGCCAACTTGAACATCAAGCTGGCCCGCCACATTAAAATCGTTACCACGGGCGTAATTTAATGGCACAAAAGCTGAATTTCGGGCACATATCAGCACAAATGGAGCACTAACGAATGGCACAAGAAAATCTTTATTTCGAAAATATGGCGGGCCAACTTGAACATCAAGCTAGCCCGCCACATTAAAATCGTTACCACGGGCGTAATTTAATGGCACAAAAGCTGAATTTCGGGCACATATCAGCACAATGGAGCCCTAAGAACTTTTCTAATCAAAATCCAGATGGGATGTTTTAAAAAATGTGGCGGGCCAGCTTGAAATCAAGTTGGCCGCCACATTAAAATCGTTATATTTTCAGTAATTTTTATAGCACAAATGTTGAGCTTCGGGCACATATGAGCACAAACGTAGCACTAAGAACTATATAAATTTCAACCGATTTGGAAACAGTGGCGGGCCAACTTGATGCACGTTGTTGTGTTGGTGTTGATCCAAAACTGTAAAGGAAAAAAAAAAGTCACTGTGGGCGGAGACAACTGTAAAAAAACCAAACAATTAACAGTCAGTGTCCCAGTCACGTACATAAATATCACGCGGCACGTCTACGATGATGTCAGACATTGATGAAATTTTTTCTTTATAGACGGCGGACCATCAATCTGCGTTACGCCCCTATTATAATGTTCCAAACAAATTTATAATCTCTCAATTCGTGCTGCGTAGAGGGAGAGAGTAAGTTCCAAGCGCGATTTATATCTCTACACGCGTATGTTTTTATAAATTCTATAGGTAAACTATTCAACTCCGCGGCAGACATCAGACACAAATCCTGCTTCTCCGAGTACGTGAGGATGGACGCGTTTATTTGATCCATTATACTAAATTACAATTACCGGTGACACGATCTTTTATAGTGATGTCACTCGATCCAAACCATCCCTCCCCCGCTGAGTGTTTGATAGCGAATCAGTGTGTTCAACTCTAGGGTAATCAATTTTCACGCATACTAGTTGAGCAATTTTATCACACCTTTTAATTGTGAAAACAGTGTGGCTGTGATTAATGAGTAATACGCAAATATTACCACGATAGTCTTCGTCTAAAACGCCGGCCAAAACATCTAAGCCGTGGTGAAGAGCCAGACTAGATCGCGGAGATATTCTACCGTACGTTCCCGCCGGTAATATAATAGAAATATTTATCTTAACTAAACGCCTGCACGAGGGTTGTATACAGCAATTGTAGGGACTTTTCAAGTCTAGACCTGCAGAGTGTGTGGTGGCTCTAACTGGCGATATAGCGCTTCTATTTAACTTTTTTAACTTTAATAAGGATGACACTGGAATCAGAGAGAGAGAACAATGTCTATATATATATATATATATATTAGATCATGATAGTTTTCTATACCAGCGGCCGGGGTTAGCATCAACTATAGCCGTAGGGTACGGACGTGTTGTTATTTAATCTCCTACGTTTAGTGAATACAATATTATAATTTTTTCTCTCCAACTGGGAGACGACGATGGCGCCTCTATTTCTTTTAATTTTTCGCGGGTTAGTCACGTGTACGGGGTCCATGTCTTTCAAAATCATGTCTTTAATAGTAGTAAAGTTTACAATCTTTGTGTTTTCATAGTTGAGTGTTATACCCCTGACTTTTGTGATGGACTGTATTCGTACGTCTCTGGGACAAACACATTGTAAGAATATTTTTTCGGTCCACCGGAAACAAACTCTGTATTGTACGCGCTCTCAGAGTAGGCGGTCGGCTCGTTTGTCATGTCGCCCAACTTGTCGCCGGTCGGTATCGTGTACGTGTCTGACGGTCTTATCACACTTATAATAGTGTCTGTGTCACAGTAAAGACAAGAAGTGCCCAAGTGCCTGAGTTATGAATACAATTTCATACGGGCACCGGTGGTCACATATGCGGCTATAGGCACATTGACCGTATCGAGGGGAAGTACGGCCTCTTCACGGTATGTCCACGAGACGTAAGCAACCTCGTCATTGGGGAAAATAATGTTGCGAACCTCTTTACGGGGGTGGTGAGTAGGGAGAAAAAGTATTTTGGATTGTTCACAATGGTGGTCTGCGTTTTGTTCTCTTTCAATGCAAATCGTCCCCAGAAAGAGTTTAAACACAATTTGGCGAGTGCGCGCTTTCCTGGATTTTTAACAATTTGGTTTTTATCCAGCACTATTCCCTCTGTTTTGTAATACTCGCTAACGTAGTTGTCTTTGTCTGCGTCTGTTTTCACCCATCCAGGGTATCCAGACGCCTCCTGTTTGAGCTTGAGGAACTTGTTAATATACTCTACAAACAGTCCCCCTTCTTTGGTCTGAGGATAAAATTGGGTAATTTTATATTCCCAAAATTCGTATACTCTAACCATTGTGTAGCCCATTTCTAGCGCTTGTCGAACCTCGTCCACTATCCATGTGCCTGTTGTAGTCCTGTCAGTCTGTGTGTGAACAATCCCTTGGTTCATCTCGTTTGCACAAGAGGAGCATAAACAAAACATTAATTTTGATTGTGTCTTGTAGGGCAGTACGGGGTGATACAAATTTCTAGGAGGTAAAACAGTGCATTTAATTAGAATTAGACCCTCTCGGTCTAATACGTCAGCGGGGCAGTCGTCGGCAACAAATATATTTATTGGATGACCTACAGGAAATTTAAAATATTTGCATACCCAAGGATATAAACTGCAGACATCAAGATGGCCTATTTTCTCGTCGGGGTTAGTCTTGTAGTGTAATGTCATAGATTCACACCGTCAACGTACAGTGCGTCACGTGGATTGAGCGGAGCAGTTTGAATCATAGGGTGATTGTTTAGCTGAATGTCTATCTCGGTGTCTTCAGTCAGTCTCCATTTGTTGAGAATCAAGATCAGATGAATTGTTGTCATTTATTTCCATTGTATTTAAAACGTGATATGTCTTTGGACTTCTTTGTCGTTTTGACCATTGTATTTAAAACGTGATATGTCTTTGGACTTCTTTGTCGTTTTGAAAACCGTTGCCAAAATCTTTTCTACAGCCTGGTTTATTACTTGGTGCTATTAAAAAAAATCAAATCTTACTTAACACTGTTCAGTGTACATTTTTGTAACATCTTTGAAAATGCTTAAGGCTGGGTGACTCAAACAATAAACCAACACATAGATTAAATTTACTTTACAGATTTTAGATTGATTAAATAGTATAAAGATGGAAATTTAATATTAATAGGCCTATATTACATCCTGGAAGTTTTAAAGGCATATTAAGGTTGCTTTAATTAATGTAAACTTATAAACAATGCGCTGTAGGCTATCTTGATTTCAAATAATTAATCAATACTAGTTTCTAGTTTAATCACATGTAGTTAAAATAAAATAATATAAGTTAATATACTTACATTCATTAAGTGGCAAAGCCATTTCAACAATCAATCTGTTCCTTGAGTTCATTATGAACAGGTGTTCCAATAACAACCACTCTTTCACAGATTCAAAAACCAACTGTTTAGTTTAGGTCTTGTAAACACTGCTACCACTTCATTAAAAGTAATTTACCGTTTTATTTTCACCCGCCTCGGTGGTGTAGTTGGCTAACGCGCTTGTCGTGTTGAGCTCGACTTTTGAAGACAGGGAGATTGAGGTTCGAATCTCGTTCGGGTGAACTGATTTTTTTTTCCTAAATGGTTTTCCACTCTCCCTCCACGTAAAAGTGGGTTCACTTCCTCTAATTCAACCTTCCCAATTCTTAATCCACTAGCGTAATTAGTTATTAAAGCGTATAACCCCAACGGGTAGTAAGACGCGGTGCTAAATAATAATAATAAATAATATTTATTTTCTGAG
This sequence comes from Timema cristinae, assembly GCA_039000515.1. Lineage (NCBI taxonomy): Eukaryota > Metazoa > Arthropoda > Insecta > Phasmatodea > Timematidae > Timema > Timema cristinae. The sequence goes on from JBCFYV010001679.1 coordinate 18,125, forward strand.
AAGTATTCACAAACTTAGAAACACAAACGTAAGAGCTTTTACAGATTTATAACTCTTGTTTGCTTAGTGTGACAAAGATGCAAGAGCTGATAAGTTTGTCTGACACTATTAAACCTCTTAAAATTACCAAAGCATCTTTTAAAACATTTACGTAATATATACATCACTATCAAACCTATTACAGTTAGTGCTACATAAGTATATACAGACAATTTTGACATTTTTACTGAATGTTTAATTTCCTACTCCTCTTCTTCTGTCGTCTACCTGATTGACTACATGTTTAAGAGGTACATGTTTAAGAGGTAAGTCTAACTCTAATTTATTTAAATTTTATTGTTCACTTTCCATCAAACAAAAATCAATTTCCAAATTAATGGTAGGTATAACATACTTATTAATTTCATTATTTGTATTATTATTATTTATTATTATTATTATTATTATTAGCACCGCGTCTTATCTACCCGTTCGGGTTATACGCACTTACGCTAATGTGTAATGTAGGGTGATTGTGAGATGAAATGAAGACCTACAGTTTTAAGTGGAATCCGAACCACGTGGAGACCTGGTATTCCTCACATTAACAAGATGTCTTGTCAGAGGTGAAGGAAGGGTTTGGTAATCAGATAAATCTTTGCCGGGACCGAGGATTGAACCCCGGCCGCCAGCATAGAAGTCTGACACCTTACCCCTAGACCACATTATTTGTAATTAAAAAATGCGTTTGAAGCAATATGTTAGAACCATAACCTTTACATCTTGAATAGAATTTTAATTTCCCATTACCATCTAAGGTATCATCATAAGGTTCTTTACTTTCACATAACACTATTAGTTTTTCTACATATTGAACACAGAAAATCCATTCATTATGTTTTAAGGGTATCTATCCATAATGGTCTTTATAACTACAATTTTCTTATCACAATATTTAGGTATTGTCTTAGTATAAATAATCATTTTAGCTTCACATTCTTCATGAAGATGAGTACTTAACAATGGAAATGATTGTTTACATTGGTCAAAATTATATTGGTTAATTTTAGCATAATACAACTTGCTCATTTCTAGCAATAAAATTTACTTCTCTGGTTGTATGAAAATAAACCTATTCGTTGAATTACAAAGTCTTACAGGTAATGGTAACACTTTATACACAATATATTTATAATGGCCTGTTAAAGTAACACAATTATATAGGTCAATACATTTACATTTAGATACACTTCTAATCTTAAAATGTTCAACAGTTTATGACTATATGACACACTTAAAGGTATGGGTAAAGATAATTCTTGAGGTAAATGAGTTTGAGTTTGCAAATTATTCCATAGTTTAATTGGGCGCAGATTGGGTTGCAGAATGCCCTTTAGTGCATTCAAAATAACATAAATTTAAACTTCATATTGTTTCTCAACCTCTTTAATTGCACTATCCAATTTAAATATATGTTCATTAATTGCTATCTTTAATGTCATAATATCAAATCTCTCTTTTATCCTACCTTTCATTAATTTGTGTCTAAAATTTCACTTAATATTTTGGCATTATCTGATGATTCTTTTAATTGTTTGATTAACTGTTTGTAAGGTGGACTTTACCACTAACATTTGTTCTTTAGATAATTTTAAAAAAGGTGCCCTTTCTTCTTCTAAGGTTTTAATTTTCTCATTATAGTATTAGGCATCATCTTCATCTAATGTCCCAAATAAAACTCGACTAATTTGTCCTATAATATTTAATGAAATATGCTACGTTTTGCTCGCGTTGTTGGTTCGCCTTGCGTAATTTGTTTAATCAAATTCTTATTAATTTCAATTTCTTCAATAGACTGAACACTATCCTTAAATTTTGACATACATTGTGTTTTATTTTTCAAAGTTTCATTATTTATGTTACACAACCTACGAGTTAATTTAGCATATTCATTTACTTTATTTGCAGATTTCTTCAATTTGTGATATTCACATAAATAACTAACTTCCATTCTGTGTTGAACAATTGCGCTTCGCCTTGGTGTTTATAGTATGGTTCTCGATCCTCAAGTCGACTCGTACACATATTGACGATTCGAAATACGATTATAAGGAATAATACTCCCATCTTCCTATAAACAATATAACATATATACTAAACTTTAAATAATTCGAATAATTCTGAGTTAGATATGTATTTTTTATACAATATCATATACTTAACTCTATGCGTGTTTTTTCTACTACACGACTTTAAGATAGGTTAACCACCTATAAAAAAATCGACCTCTATTTAATTAGATTCAAAGAAAACGTGCCTAGAGGTTAACCACCTATAAAAAAAATCGACCTCTATTTAATTAGATTCAAAGAAAACGTACTTATTATTTGATTAGAGGCCCACGTACTTAGTATTTATTTTCATTTTATTTGTTTGACGTGTTTGTAGGGTTACCACGTCTTCCCCTTTTCTCGAAACTAATCTAAGACTTCTAAATTTAGCCATCCTTGTCCTATTACTTCCCAGGGCAAATAACACCCACTCCTCTTATGACTTTACTTTAATTAGAACAACTTAAATCTATTAGCATGTACTTTCAGGGTTCTATTTTTCTTCAACCTGATTGTACAATTTATTCCTTCTACTTTAATTATTTTATAGGGGCCTACCCATTGTGATGTTTGTTTTTTGGATCTTCCGTTTCTCAAGGACTCTTCGAATAGTAACACTGAATCCCCTACTTCAAATTTAGGTATATTACATGTTTTGTCATAATGGTGTTTATTTTGTTCTTTAGCTTGTATTAAATTTTTCCTAGCTGCTTCATGACTTATTTGCGTTCCTCTTATACCTCTACAACTGTGTTTGGGAATCTCATCAGTTTCCACACTGTGGAGGCAAGCACCCATTTTCCCTAATTATAAAAGTGGCAAAGATAAATTAGAGCCAACTAGCTATAGACCTATAGCCTTAACTAGTTGTGTAGGCAAAATATTAGAGAAAATGATCAATAAAAGATTTACATGGTATTAAGAATCTCGCAATCTACTATCTGATATGCAATGTGGCTTTCGTCGTAACCGATGCACGGTGGATCACATTGTTCGCCTTGAGACAGCAGTTCGTGACGCCTTCATAAACACCTCTTGGCTGTCTTTGATTTGGAGAAGGCTTACGACACCACCTGGAGGTACGGCGTTTTAAAAACTCTGTTTAAATGGCGGTTACGGGGGAACCTCCTTATTTTTATATCTAATTTTATGTCAGATAGACACTTCCGGGTAAGGTTAAACAACACCTTATCCGAGGATTTTATTCAAGAAAATGGGGTGCCTCAGGGTAGTATTTTGAGCTGTACGTTATTCGCTATCGCGATAAATAGCATCGTGGACAATGTGCGCGTACCTGTCCGTTCATGTCTTTTTGTGGATTTCTACGCAATTTATTGCAGTTCATCCAGTCTCCACAGAGCTGAACGTCAGATACAATTAGCTGTCAACAATCTGTGGATGTGGGCATCGCATAGTGGCTTTACCTTCTCAGCGGCCAAGACGACGGTAGTCCACTTCCACAGATTACGCGGAATACAGCAAGTCCCCAATATTTTAATGAACCATGTTGTTTTACCAGTCTCGGAGAGCGTTAGGTTCCTGGGACTTTTATTTGATTTTAAACTAACGTGGATCCCCCACATCAAAGACCTGAAAGCGAGGTGTATCAAGGCATTGAATTTGATCAAAGTGGTAAGCGGCCGGTCCTGGGGTGCTGATAGGGAAACCTTGATGCGCTTGTATAGGGCCCTGGTCAGATATAAACTAGATTACGGGAGCTTTGTTTATGGATCAGCTAGACCCTCGGCGTTAAAGATGCTAGATAGTGTCCACCATGCTGGCATTCGACTGGCTACTGGTGCCTTTCATACCAGTCCAGTCGTCAGCATCTGTGCCGACGCCGGTGAGCCCCCTCTTTCTTACCGGTGGTCCTATCTTTTGGCATCTTACGTGTCGAAACTTCATTGTATGGCGCAGCATATTGCCTATCGTCCTGTGTTTCATCCCCCTAACCGTGTCTTGTATGAAACCAAATGGCGTAGTACAAGGCCGGTTGGGATCAGGATGCTATCGGTTTTCGACACGTGTGGGATAGTCCTGCCAAAGGCTATCCCCACATCCCAGGTCGAGTTTCTCCCTGGAAGATACGCCTACCTCAATGCCATTTTGATCTTTCCAAGTTCCCTAAAGCGACCACCCCACACTTCTTATACGAGAGGACCTTTAATGAGCTCCTCGCAACCCGCTTTCGAGGGTTTAAACGCATTTATACGGATGGCTCAAAATGCGGGGCCTCCGTGGGATGTGCTTTTGTTGTGGAAGGATCCAATTTTAAATTTGCTCTACCTGGTGAATCCAGTGTTTTTACGGCTGAACTATATGCCATTTTTAAATCTCTATGTTTTGTATATCGTAAGTGTCACCGTTCTGTTCTCATCTGCACAGATTCCATGAGTGCTCTGTTGGCATTGTCCACACTTTATTCTGGAATCCCTCGTGCAGATGATTCACGAACAAATTTTAAAAATTGATTCATTAAACACCCGGCTCGCCTTTTGCTGGATTCCTGGTCACGCCGGTCTTTCAGGAAATGAACTGGCTGACCAGGCGGCCAAGGAGGCAGCACGCCTGCCTCCTGAGGGAGTCTGGTGTCATGTTTTTAGACCTAAGGGTTTGTTCGGCGTGGGGTCTTACGCACCTAGCAGTGCAGTGGGTCTCGACCCCTGCTCAGAACAAGCTGCGGTCCATCAGGGAGGTGTGTCGCGATGGCCCTCTTCTATACGAAAGTCTAGAAGAGAGGAGGTCATCGTGACAAGACTCCGCGTCGGACAACTTCATTGACCCATGGGTTTTTTATAGAGAGGGGACCCACCCCAGTGTGTGAGTTTTGCGATGCTCCCCTTAGTGTTATCACATTTTGGTGGAGTGTCGTAAATACGCCCCTATCCGCCTGGCTCTTGATTTTAAAGGTGACCTACGTTTTTATTACGCGATAGCGCGGATGGAGTTGTTTGTTTACTCCGTTTTATACGCCAAGCGGATCTTTTTAATGCCATTTGAGTCACTTTTATAAAGTGGCTCTTTTGGATATTATCTCATATTGAGATCTTTTTAACAGTTTTATTACAATTTAACATGTTGTTTTGTCTTTTTAACGTATTATCATTTTAACATGTTTTGTCTTTTTAACGTGTTATATTTTAATATGTTTGTTTTGCCTTTTTATTGGAGTGATACACTTGTGGTTTTTTTTAGAGGTGTTATCACTCATTGTACGTTGAGGAAATTTGAGCACTTCCTATGTAGTTGTCTAGTTGGTGAATGATTATATCTCTCCTCTATGGGATTTTATTTTGTTTTAAATATATTTTCAAGGCCTAATGACCCTCGATGTGTCGATGCGGGCTCAAACCACAACATTAATATATAGTAATATAACAAAACAATTGACTCCGGAAATGAAAACTTTTGCCAGATGTGATGTTTCGACAAAATGCGAAATGACTTATTTAGAATTTATTGTTTTTTAGCTTCACCGACCAACCATCTTTGGAATGAATTGACTATAATGTATTATATTATATATATATAATTTAAGGATTTCTAATTGTTTAATTAAATATTGGTATGTTTAATAAGTTCGTTTAAATCTGTCTTTAAAACATAATTTATATTATTTTCGTTTGTTATAAGATATAAGTTACACCCAAACCAAATAAAATCGTGCGTTTCGCTCTGAATATTATAATGACATTGCATATATTAAATATAATGTATTTTAAAATTCTGTTTTAAAAGAAGTCATACTAAGCAGAGCTATTTGAATCTTAAATTTTACCAAATTTTGTATATATATCTAATCATTATAGAATAACTGTCTGATTGATTGATTGTTGACTGATGGAGACTTGGATTTCATCATCGCGAGCGAAACTATCTATAGGCTACAGCATGGAAAATTCGGATCTGCTATATTCATTTTTTTATGTAGGCACCCATAAGACAAGGCTTTTAGAAAAATTCCACCCAAAGGGGTCAAAATTGGGGATGATAATATGTATGATAATATGTATTGAAAGCCTTAATTTTGAATAGTTACATAATCAATATTTTGTATTTCGGATTTGACGTAAACAAATAAATACGTGTTCAGGCATATTGGAAATTGTATTTAATAGGACTGAAAAAGCGGGTGAAGTTTGTATCGGGACTAGCATTATTTTTTGATCTAGAGGTCAAGTTATGGTCTATCAACGTTAAACGTCTATTTTAATTAATCTCGTAAATACAACTATGTATACTTTTCGTATTGTTTGTATTAATCACGTCCACTGCGAGCAAGCGCGGGCAACAGCTATCTAGTGTTTTAATATATTCTTTATTAGGTTGATATGGTGTAAAACTTACAAAATGTGATTTTTAAATACAATTAACATGGAAAACAAGAATCTTAGATTGGTTGCAATCCATATTCCGGTCGTTAAGATTGCATAACTCCATATAGATAAGTAAACTTACATCTATACTGAGAAAAGAAATGGTTTATTTATTCTGCCTCAATTATTTTTTTTAGTGTGCCCAAAAAAACTAAGCTAATTTTCTATTTACTGTGCCCCTCAAAATTTAGTTAAGATTGTATCTACCAGGATACATTTCATCATTGACCCTTTTGATTTAGGTATGTGTATGTGATGCTCTCTATTTTCTATATGTCACCACAATTGTTCTAAAGGCAAAAGATTCTGATCCCCAAGCAGAATGGGTCGGGGAAGCCGGACTCATTTCACCAAATCGGTCGGCGTCTGGCAAAATCTCTCTTCCATGGGGCCCTGATTCGGGGAGTTTTGTGCGGGCCCCCATGTTCTATTGGCCCTGTGACTGCCCCTTGGGGTGTGGGCGGCGTATGCTGTTGGGTTCGGGGGCCCAACCGGTGAGATAACTGTATTCCGTTACGTTGCTAGGTGAAGGGGGGTTTGAAGCTCTTTCTCACCTCGTGTCCGTGAGGGGAGGCTTTTTTCAGTCCAGTGGAAAATATCGAACCCCCCCCCCCCGAAGGGGCCCCTTGTGGGGTTTTAGGGTGTGGTGTATTTTGACTAGTTTATATTCTACTTTGTGAAATACTTGTTTTAACTGTATCGATAATTCAGTGTTAAAGCTTTCTTCGGTGAAAATTTTCCCCCCCAAAAAGATACACCAAAAGTTTGTGGTAAAAGCTGAAATGTAAATAGTCATAAAAAATTTGAATGAAATTATAAACCAAATTTTCGTTTAAAAATATATTATTTCAAAAAAAATGTCATTAAAATTTTAATTTTTTAATTTTTAGTTTTATATTTAAATCAATACAGTTAAAAGGGTTATGAGAGAATTTTATTGTGTTTAAAGTTAACAATTTAAAAAAAAAATGTTGAAACCATTTAATTTATTTTTTTTAAATTTAACAAAGTATTTATATTTACCTTATAGAGGAAGTATTTATCGTTTTATGTGAGAGCAAAAAGACTGTCGTCACTTTCTGATATGGGTTGGTCGTGCGGCCCGCTTGGCTACACGTTTCCCAAGTAGAACCCTTCTTATGTTCCCACTTTTCTTGGTTTGGACCATTAACGCTCTTTTTTTTACTGGTGGGAGGCTTCCATGGGGTGAACTGCTTCAACTTTAAGCTGTGCATCGGGGAGGACTTGAAGAGATGCAACCACGATGGTAGTGGGAGAGAGTGGGTTTTTGCTTCACCTGGTCACATTTTTTTGGGGAAGTACGTCAAAAACTCTCTTCAACTTGTGCGAATCTTCTGCTTACTCGGGATCTTCGTAGAGTTTTTTACCTGGATGGAAATTTAATATTTGTTACCTTTTATATAAAAAAAATTTTTTAATCGGAAAATGTTTTACACTAAAGGGGATGAAACCTTTTGGTGGCCCTAATCTAAAAAAAAAATGGGTTAGACAATTTGTCGGTTCCTAGAATACAGTGATAGTTTTCTTTAAGACATGACTTTCATACTATAGGCCGAATCATGATTTGGAATCTAGCTCTAAGTTAGTAGTATTTTAATTGATATAATATTTGTTGATTCTAGATTGATCTTTAAACATGTTTTACATGTTTTTTTTCCCAAAGCGCATTCTGATGACAGTGTTAATACAAATTTCGAATGTATATTTATTTGTCTAAAATAATAAAAAAGTTTTTAAACTGATAACTTATTTTATATTTGAAATATTTTAATGTGAAAGTATTCACGAGTTTGTTTTACGTTTATTAAAAAGGTCTATGCAACATATAACTAAAAATTTCAACAACAAAACTATTCTTTTATATAGAAATAGAAGGTTTGATATTATCATCTCAGGCTACATCCCAAATACAAGGGAGGTATACACCCCTAGACAATTTCTCCAAGAGACCTTTATTTAATAATTTTAATTTCCCTGTTTTTGGGAATTTGAAGTAAAAAATTAGTAATACTTACAATGTCTATTTTATTGCAGAAGGAAGAAACCCCCATTTTCTACCTGATAGGGCTGGTAAACAGTTACAATAAATTTGGTTTTTTAATTATTACAGTTTAAATAATGAGCGAGCAAATTTTCATAATGTCTCACATAAAGTTTTTACTCAAACTTTTGAGGTTCATACCTCCCTTCACATTTGGGATTGACCCTGGGTTTTCATATCAATCCTATTTTTATCTCAAGAATAATCTGCTAAAGTTTGTTAGAATGTTTTAGATAAACGCGGGCTGAATCAATTTTTAAAAACTTATTTTTTTAAATCAGTTATTGTATGAATTTAGTCAAGTTAAAGTAAGACCACGAACCTAATTCATTAATAGTGATAAAAATAATATAACCTTTGGTAAAGAGGGATCCCTTGTTTGGATGTTTGCCAGCCGGGTAGGACCGCGTGATGGCAGGAGCTGTCTGCATCTTTCTAGTATATATATTCTTCAATTCACCTTCATTGTGTTGTACATTTATATCTTAGCTTCTTTTTTTAACTATCATCTTTCGTTTTTGTATTTTTTATCTTTCAAAGAGTCACTACCTATTTATCTGTCTCACCTGCGAGATGAGCCCATTGTTGACTAGGTACAGTAAAGGTATATTTTTTCCCCAAAAATGACCCAGAGGTTCTGAGAGAGTCTCTTGTTCAATTTTATGTATTATTATTATGTTATTTTAATTTTTTACCCTGAGATAGTAATTTTCCCTTGTTGTTAAATGTAAATGTTGGTTTTGACCCAAATTATTGTATTCATTTTAAATCTGAGCTAGCCCACCATTCTTTTATCATCTATTTTAAAACTGTTTATTTAATGACGTCATGAACTTAAAGTTAATAAATAATATAGATCCCTTTTTTTTAAAATATATATTTACCTTCTTTCCTAAAAAATTTACATTACTATGTTTATAATAATAATGAGTGAAAAGTTTATTTTATTTTTCAAGATATAGTCCAGCAAGTATTAACTCTAAATGAAACAAAATATAATATTTTGAAAACATGACCTAAATTTATATAGATATAATTCATTGTAATATTAAAACTACATTTTTTGATCCAAGGTCCTGATCTCGGCTTTTATAATGTATATTTATCTTTTTTTTAAATCGAAACGATAAAATAAAATGTTGTAAGAGCATAATAATGTAAGGTTTGTTCTGGCAGGAAGTTAGCCCACGCTGATACATTTCCTTGGTAGTCAAAGGTATTGGGTTGCCTTCCTGTTGAGAACACCCTCTAGCTCATATAGCTTCATCCTGTTGACGAGGGGATACTGGGATGAATGGACCTTGGTTCATGAGAACTGGGATCGACGTGGGTGTGGTTTTGAGAAGAACACACGGGAGTTGTTGCGTGGAGCGGTGCTGAAAGGGACAGTAGTCGGCTCGCTGAGAGATAATGAACTAGCTAACATAGGTTCTGTCGGTTCCCCCCGGCCAGAGAGTCGTTTCCGGGTCGTAAGTAGTGTCAGGGGGTTCCGTTATCAAACTTGCTAGTCTCATTCCCCACATTCATAAATCCCAATCCCTACCGCCGAGGTCAATCCTCCCCATGAAACCCCCCTAGGGTGCCCCGGTTTAGTATGGTAGTTAGGGTTTGGCTATCGGGGCACCCAAATAAAAGGGGGAAGTTACAGTGTATTATTATCGTAGCACGTATCGGTGGTCACGAAGAATAGACGTTAAGTCGTTTGCTTGGTTTGAGGGTCGTTTCGAGCTAGTAGCCCGGATGGTGTTTTGAGAGTATTTTTGCATAAATTGTCTCCTATCTGTCGCCATCCTTACAATAGCTTACATTATACACAAGTTGTACGAATTACGAAACTAACAAAATTAAAACATCCAATATATTACTCTTCACCAGTTATATCCATTAATGTTATTTAAAGGGAAAAAGACACGAAATTACCAGCATCTTCGTCTAGACCAGGGTTTAGCAAAACCATTGGGCCACATGAGGCCCCCAAAGTACACTTTTGGGAGCCCCTAAATGGTTGACCATACTTACATAGCAGATGGGTCGTATTATTGTTACGACGTGTTTTTTTACATTTGTAAAATTGTTGAATAAAATATTAATAATTAGGAATGTGGGAAAACATCGAAAACTATAATATTTTCGAATACTTAATGGCTGCGTAGTTGATTCGAAACTTTGAATAACAAGCTCGAGTAATATAATCACAAGTCTTTATATTCAAATGGTCGGTGGGCCTGGCGGTTAGGGGTAAGGTGTCAGACTTCTTTACTGGCCGGCCCGGGGGTTCAAACCTCGGTCCCGGCATAGATTTATCTGATTACCAAAACCCTTCCTTCACCTCTGACAAGACATCTTGTGAAAGTGGGGAATGCCAGGCCTCCACCGTGGTTCAGATTCCACGTTAACTGTAGGTCCTTCATTTTATCTCGCAAACCCCCTACCATTTCCCTTAGCGTAAGTGCGTATAACCCGAAAAGGGTAGTAAGACGCGGTGCTAAATAATAATAATAATAATAATATATTCAAATGTGTTTTTACTGCTAATGCGGAAGGACAGTTGGTGTGAGCAAGCAGTTAGTTGGGTAATCTTCTGTGATTCAGAGTTACTTACCCCTTTTTTTTGTGTTTCTGTTCAGATAGTGTTTGTGTGTGTAGGACTTCTGGGAGGTAGCATAATCACTTTTACCAGCTTTTTTCTTCAACCAAGTATCGACTCCTTTTAACTTATCGGGAGATTCAGCGGCCACACACTAGGGTGACGTCAGGGATCTGTCACACACTCCAGTAGGCCCCCCGACAGCCTCATAAGAAATTTTCCTCGAATCTCCCGGATGGCTCTAGCCAGTACTACGTCGTTCAGTCTGTAGACCAATGGAGAGTAAATATTATTTGGTGGTACATCTTGATTATCCGCATAGTAAGTGGAATCTCCACTGACCTTGCTTATGTCTTGTTCATACCTTTTGGGCTTTGCCACCACCTCCATATGAGCCCTGAAGTTCCTGTTCTCGTCCAGTGTGACTCCCAGGTATCTACAGTATGGGTTCTCCCGATTACCTTGCCGTCGTTTTAATGCTGGATTCCGAATTAGCTTTCCCCAAACAACAAGAGCGTCATTTCAGTGGTGCCATCTTCAGTCTGACAATTTTACACCAGGTTTCTATCTAAACCCTTTTAGCCCTGGTTGCTCTTTTCTCTATGTTCATCCTAGAGCCACTTTCCCCAATTATCAGAAGGTCGTTGCGAATGCGACTACTCCATGTGTCTCAGGGGAAAGTTTCTAGCAGTGATCCCCACTGGGGACGGGGTTTAGAATAGTCCCGCAGTAAACCCTGCTTGTCGTTTAAAAAGCGACTAAAAAGGGAGGCTTCTGTGCAGGACGTACCTCGTGTGGGACAAACCTATCCTATTTTCTTTTCTTTCACATCTTTTCTTCTTCCTTCACTTTCCCCCTTTTTTTTCACCCCTTCCCCCCTTTGCTTTATCTACCCCTTTCCTTTTTCTTCCTTTCCCCACCGTTCATCCTGCAAGAGGCCTTGGCCTTTCCGTTGAAAGACCTTTGCAATAACCGGCTCTTCTCTGTTTATTATTGAAATACCACTGCCTTGAGCTCCTAAATGAAAGTGCGCCGGTTGCAATATCTTAGTAGAAGGGCCTTAGGGATGACAATAACCGGGTAGCCTACTTTGAGAAAAGATCGGTTGCGTTCATGAGGGCCCTGACGTAAAATTGGCACTTTCCTACACCACTTGCTGCGACGACCTCTCTCTCGGCGATGCTATATGCGAAGGTTGTCATGTCTAGCGTCGTATAGAGCCTCTCGTCGGGACAGTTAACAGGGCCATATGTGGTAGAACCAACTTGGATCACCCTGGGTCTACGATCGAGTATTGTGTAGGTTGTCCCAATCATGGCATGGCCGACAACATTGTCGCCGCTGGCAACGTACTGCTAAACACTGCTGGCAACTGTCTGCCCGCCCCTCGCAGGGTCGTAATATAGATAAGAGGCAGAAACGGTAAGGCCGTCCAGCCCTGTCATGTGGAAAACCCGGGAATGGTGAGGCCCCAGCCCCGCTTCCTGGTGATGTCTCGAGATGATGCAATGGAAACCTAAGCGCGTCAGCCCATTTATCCTCGAAAGAGCGATAAATGGTGCAGCAAAATCAAACTTCTCTATAAGGAAATTGCGTGATGGCACTATTTTAATACAGACTATAACTGACGTCCAGTCCTCCAACATCATGGCTATTACTGAAATACCGTCGAGTAATACGGATTCAATACCGGAGAAGGTGGAACCTCACGGGTTCCTCTATGTTTGCAAGGGAGTGGTCACTTGTTTTGACCTCGACTGCGTAAGCATTGAGGAGATCTGTGAGGAGTTTTCCCCCCAGCATGTCACCGAAGTGTACCGTATTGTCACAAAAAGAATGGACAAGAAAAGAGACGGATACATATATCCTCACATTTGCGACTCCTACCCTTCCGAAGGAGGTCCGAGCAGGCTTCCACGTGCTCAGGGTCCGGCCGTATGTCCTTAACCCTCGGCGCTGTTTTCAGTGCCAGGAATTTCGGCATACGACGCTGCGATGGCGTGGTAAGCTAACCTGTGCGGATTGTGGACAGGAGGCTCACGAAACACCATGAGAGTCTCCTAAATACTAGCGTCAACTGCAAGGGTCCGCATTCCGCCTGGTCTCGGGTGTCCAAAATAGAAGGTAGAGAAGAAAGTCCTGGAGATACAATCTGAAAAGAAGATCTCATATGCCCAGGCACGCAAGGAATACGTATCGAGTCAAGCTCCGGTATTTCAGACTTCATATAGCCGGATTGTCAGTCAAAATATAACTGCCCCAACTTCCATTGCGCAGTTATCTTGCTAAGGAGCCAACGCGACCAGGGCCATTGGTCTCTTCTCGAGACACCTATGTTGATTCCGCGCCAACTTTGTGGCGCCAAAACTTTTAAATGTGGCCAAACCGCCACAACGGTCGTCTCCCCCCTATACCACCGAGGAGACCTCCTCGAGGAACTCCTCCGAGCCCACCTCGAGGAACCCCCCCCAAGCCCACCTCGGGTATCCCCCGAGCCCGCTCGTGGTACTAAAACAAGGGCGGCCGTTGTTGAGCCTCTCACACACCATCTCTGGGCTTCTGTAGGTGGGGACGAGTTACGGAACAGTTGAGGCCGCTAAGGCGAGTCCCACTGGTGCCTTGAAGGAGGACCAGCGAGAGACCGCCGAAAAACACTTATATAAAAAGCGTCAAATGCCTTAAAGCCTTCGAACAAGAGTCCGACTCCCCAGTCTTTCCAAAATAAGCCGAAGCCTCTCCTGAAACGAGAGGTACAGGAGAGACTGGGAAAGGCAAAAGGGCCTATTTTGGCAGTGTTCTTATCCCATTCGGGTTTCTAAAATTGAAAATCCTCCCAGTACAGCGCGGATACCCCAAGGGGTTTTGCTAAAACGTGTGAGGGGATAGATTCCGCGAGCTCGCTGTTTTTGGTAAATTTCCCAACATCCTGCCGTGGGATATTAAGGCTGGGCATTTTACTTCGCGGCCCATCGCGGGGGCGAGGGCTTCCATCCCTAAATCCTCCCCAAATCCGCGCCCCCGTCCTTTTCCCTGGGGAACGAGAAGTGTCGGTTGGCTGTTTCTGATCGTCAAAGGGGCCCCTTCGCCTCTTTCATCGACGTTCAACTTTGGAGAATCTGGAAACTTTCCGGAAATTCTACGTGCTCGATTTTCGCCGTGTTATTCGGGGAAAAGCAGAAGAGATTTTTTGGGGGGACAGTTTATTTCTACCCTTCCCAATTACCACTCCCCAACAAAGGTTTGGGACAATATACGTAAATTAAGTGGAAACAAAAATTCCTTAATATTTATACCTGCCCTCATGTCAAAACGGTTCGCTTGTCACCCCCCCTGTGGAGGTCCCCCCAATGTATTGGGCTCGAGGTACGCCGCTTTTTCTAGCACTGCGAGCTACTCTAACGAGTTCGCGGTGCTTTAAGCGCAGCATCGAGCGCCTTACTATTGATTTTGGCCAAATTTGGGGGAGGATTATAACTCCCCCTTTAGTAAACAGGAATATCCCTTTATGCCCTGACCCAGGCGGGCAATACAACTTCGGGGCCCGGTTTGATATCCATTACGAAATGTTGCGCCAACTGTCCCCTGCGGGGACGGGCGTTCTCTTAGACCTTTTAAAATTTGTTTTTGGTAATCTCGTAAATTTCCCCAACATTATGGAGGCAAGAAACCCTTTTTATCCCAATATATAAAGTGGAAAGGATAAATTAGACCCAACTAGCTATAGACCGATACCCTTAACTAGTTGTGTATGCAAAAATTAGAAAAAAATAAATCAATAAAAGATTTATAGGGTTTATCTAAAAATCCCCCCAATCTGCTACCCAAATATGCAATGTGGCTTTCGCCGAAACCCGATCAACGGTGGATCACCTTGTTTGCCTTGAGGCTCTGTTCGTGAGCTTTCCCCCATAAACAGCACCCCTTGGCTGTCTTTTTGATTTGGAGAAGGCTTTTCGCACCACCTGGCGGTTTTCGGCATTTTTAAAAAACCCCGTATAATTGGGGGGTTTCCCTGGGAACCTCCCTATTTTTTTTATCTAATTTTATGTTTTGATTTGAAACTTCCCGGGGAAAGGGTTTAAAAAAACACCTTATCCGATGATTTTATTCAAGAAAATGGGGGGGGCCTCAGGGGGAGTATTTTAAGCTGTTTCGTTGTTCGCTATTGCGATAAATAGCATCGTTTGACAACGTGCGCTTACCTGTTCGTTCATGCCTTTTTTTGGATGACTACGCAATTTATTGCAGTTCATCAAGTCTCCCCCAGGGGTGAACGAAAAGATACAATCGCTGTAAAACAAACTATGGTTTTTTTGGGCATCTCGTAATGGCTTTCACTTCTCTGGGGGCCCAAGGGCGACTGTTTGTCCATTTCCATAGATTAGCGGGAAAACAGCAAGTCCCCCAAAATTTTAATGAACCCTGTTGTTTTTCCCGTCTTTGGAGAGCGTTAGGTTCCCGGGGCTTTTATTTTTATTTTAAACTAAGTGGATCCCCCACTCAAAGACCTGAAAGCGAAAGGGGTATCAAGGCATTGAATTTGCTCAAAGTTGTAAGCGGCCGGGGCCCGGGGTGCTGATTTGGGTAAACCCGATGCGCTTATATAGGGCCCCGGTCGATCTAAACTAGATTACGGGGGCTTTTTTTATGGTCAAAGATTGTAAGATACCGGGCCTGTAAACACTGAATAAATAAAAAAATAAAAATGGCTCAGCTAGCCCCTCGGCTTTTAAAGATGCTAGATAGTTTCCCCCCATGCTGGCTTTTTCAAATGGCTACTGGTCCCCTTTCGTCCCAGCCAGTCGTCAGCATCTGGGGCCGACGCCGGTGAGCCCCCTCTTTCTTCCCGGCGGCCCTTATCTTCTGGCATTTCGTGTCTAAACTTCATTGTATGGCGCCCTTTGTTGCTATCGCCCCTGTGTTTCACCCCCCTAACCGTGTCTTGTAAAAAACCCAAAATTGGCGAAAGTACAAGGCCTGTTGGGATCAGGATGCTATCGGTTTTCGACACGTGTGGGATGCCCTCCCAAAAAGGCTATCCCCACATCCCAAAGGTGGGTTTTTTTCTCCCTGGAAGATACCCCTACCTCAATGCCATTTTGTTCTTGCCAAGTTCCCTAAAGCGACCACCCCAAACTTTGTTTATGAGAGGCCCTTTTTAATGAGTCCTCTCCACTCGCTTTCACGGATTTGAGCGCATCTACACTGTTTGGCTCTAAATTGGAGCCTCCGGGGGTTTGTGCTTTTGTTGGGGAAAGGCCCAATTTTTAAAATTTGGTTTCCCTAAAGAAACCAGTGTTTTTCGGGTGAAATTTTTTGCCATTTTTTAAAACTTTGTGTTTTTTTATACCGAAGTAGTCACCGTTCTGTCCTATCTGCACTGATTCCATGAGTGCTTGTTGGGGATTGTACTCTCTACTCCTGGAATCCCTCGTGCTGTGATACATTAGCAAATTTTAAAAAATTTATTCATTAAGCACCCGGGTCGCCTTTTTTCTGGATTCCCGGTCACGCTGGTCTTCCAGGGAAAAGAAATGGCGGGGCAAGGCAGCCCAAAGGGGGCAGCACGCCTGTCTCCGGAGGCGAGTCTGGGGGTCATGTTTTAGATCTAAAGGGTTTAATTTTTCGTCGTGGAGTCTTATGCCCGGGGACGAGCAGTGGGTTTTCGACCCCTGCTCAGAACAAGGTGCGGTCCATCAGGGACGGGGTTTTTTGTCGCGATGGCCCCCCTATACGAAAGTCTAGAAGGAGGAGGTCATCGTGACGAGGGCTCCGCGTGGGCATACTTTTATTGCCCCCAGTTTTTTACTAAGAGGGGATCCACCTCCCGTGTGTGAGTTCTGTGTTTCTCCCCCTTTGTGGGGCTCAAAAAATTTGGTTTGGGGGTCGCAAATTGCCCCATCCGTTGGCTTTTTGAGTTTAAAGGTGGGCTTACGTTTTTTTTTTACGTGATAGTACGGATGGGGAAATTTTTTGTTTACTCGTTTTATAAAGCCCGGCGGATCTTTTTAATGCCCTTTGAGTAAATTTTATAAAGTGGTTCTTTTTGGGTATTATCTCATATTGGGTTTTTTTTAAAAAGTTTTACATGTTGTTTTTTTCTTTTTTTAAAGTTTTATCATTTTTAAAATGTTTTGTCTTTTTAACGTGTTTTTTTTAATATGTTTGTTTTGTCTTTTTATTGGGTGATACACTTGTGGTTTTTTTTATAGCAAAGGGGGGATCACTTAATTTATACCAAAAGGCCCTTTGAGGGACCCTATGGGGTGTCTCAGATGGTGAATTTTTTTTCTCTTTTATGGGGGTTTTATTATGTTTTTTTAAAATATTTCAAGGCCCTAAAGACCTTTGGATGTGTCGATGGGCCGTTTTAAAAATAATAAAATTTAAACAATTCATATACATTTGAGAAACCCTTTTGGGGATTTTAAACAAAAAATGACCCACAGGGAAATGTGGAAAAAATAAATTGGGCCCTCCCAAAAAAAGTTTATTACGAGTTTTTTAATTTAGGAAATGTCCACGATCGGGAAACCATCCGTACTTTGGGCCCCTGTTTCCCACCAATGTGGGTCAAAAAAACCCACTTCTGAAAAAAATATACTAATTTATCTAGCTTTTTTGATTATTTATTTTTTGGAAAAATTTTTTAAAAAAAACCATGATAGGGTTTATACTTGTAATACAGAAATTCTGTTTCCATCAGAGGTATGTAATGGTTTAAGTTAAAAATTTTGCATAGGCTAATACAAAAATTTCCCTTTTTTGTAATGTGAACGTTTTATTCCATCATAGTTTTGATAGCCAATTATGACAAATTTATATTTGGTTTAGAACCCTTTTTTTTGATATCTTTTTTAAATTGGGTTAAATAAAAAATGTTTTGAAAACAAACTATTTTCCTTTGTCAGGTTTTTAAATATTTTTATGTTTTATATTATAAAAAGGCACTAACATTTGGAAAAAAAGTTGTTTCTTTAAATGATTGAAGTTTTATGCACCTATGTGTCTATAATTATTAAATCAAAGAAAATAATGATGTTTGTACCAAGAAGGGCATTTGAAATAGTTTGTAAACTACTATAGAAATTATAAAATTAATAAAAAAGAACCTTTCAGGGGTTTAAATATATTGGGTGGTTAAGGGGTTTGTGATACCCTTAATTTCAAAAAGTAAAAACATTTATTTATTTTATTTGCATTTGAAAGCAATTGTTAGTATTTTAATAATCTCCATTGTTACAACATGGTTTTCAACATTTTATATACCATATAAAAATAGGCTACACACAATGTGACAAAATAAAAAATTTTTAGTGCCATTAAAAATATAGCTATCGAATTCACATTAATACATTGCATAATCCCTTTGCTGTAGAGTTTGAGTGGTTCAGAATGAGGTGGAGGTGATATCGAGCCACGGGCAGGGCCTTAGTACAAATGGAGCAGGGCAACACCCCACCTTCATTCCAGGTAAGGACCCGGCCAGGTCTCTGAGAAATTCCCTTCCAAACCCTCAAGTAAGTAGTTTTGCACATACACAGGTGCATGTGTATTCATTTTTTTATATAATATACATTTTTAGTGTTTACATTAACTTATAGTAACCAAAATTTTCATAATTAGGTGGTATATCTGCATACAGATCATAAATCCCGGGGTCGATTCCAGACACCTAGAAAAAATTAAAATGGTTGAAAGTGATGTATTACACTTCACCATAAATTAATGTAAAGAGTGTTTTTTGTTAGTCTGTTACAATAGTAGATTTAGAAAGTGCATATTAGTTCTATCCCCCAAATTTAAATAAATAGCTTGTATTATCAAAACTAATTGTGAAGTGTATCAGAAAATGCATTGCATTTTATATCACAAACAATCGTCAAGGAATGACTATAAAAAAAGCATATCACAAAAAATAAAATTGTGTTTTGAGCTAAGTATAAATAATAATTATAATAATAATAAATAATAAAATTTTTGAACCGCGTCTTTATACCCGTTCTGGTTATATACGCTTTAAGTATAATTACGCTAATGGATAAGGAATTGGGAAGGTTGAATTAGAGGAAGTGAACTCGCATTTGCGTGGAGGGAGAAGTGGAAAATCATTTAGGAAAAACCACCCCCAAGTTCACCCGACCGAGATTCGAACCTCGATCTCCCCGTCCATCAGCAGTAGAGCTCAACACGACAAGCGCGTTAGCCAACTACGCCACCGAGGGGGTCTAAGTAAAAGTTTCAGTGGGTTTTATTATGTTTACACACAGCCTCCCTTCCAATTTACACCTTTTTGGTTATTTTGGGAAAAAGGGAAAGAGGTTACGGATGTCGAGGAGCTCTTCCAAGGCATTCAACAGCCACACAGCTCTATCAAGTAATCATCTCAAAATAGGTAATTTTTTTAAATAGAACAGACATAAATTTTTATTTCATTGTTTTTTGTTACGTGGTAACAGGGGGGGGAGGAAGGGCAAAGACCATTTCCCAAACTTTAATCTAGAAATAGTTTTAAAACAAAAAAAATAAAGGGCAAGGATCATTTAAATAGACCAAACCCTTCTAAATTTTTACTGGAGGGGGTCCTTGGCCCCTTTAGCTAATTAAACATTTTTTTGATGACTCCCCCCCTTTTCCCTCCAAATAAATTCCAGATACTACCTAAATTTAACAAAACCCAATCCCTAATTATACTTTACTTAAAGGAAAGGGGCCATTGCAGAAAAAGATTATTTTTTGCACGGGAAAAAATTTGTTGAACAAGTATTTATCCTAAAACGACTTACAGTGAAAAAAATCTCTCATATATTACTTGTAAGCATTGTATGTAAACAAAATTACCTTAGCACAAACCTCTGAATATTCTATTAATTGTATTATTTAACAAAAAGCAAAGAATTTAACTTGTGTATAGTGCAAAATAAAACAATGTTTTATTTTTTTTACCCATACTTTAAATTATGACAAATTTAATGAGTATTTTATTAACATCCAGCTCATAACAATACCAACTGACTTGGGGTAGGGGTTAAAATACCCCAGGCTAAAAAAATGTATCATTGGGGGAATTTGGGGTGTTGTTGTTTAGACCCAAAATTAGATATAAAGAACTACAACGGGCCTGGGAAGCCGTAGTGAAAAAATTTAGTTTTCAAATAAAAAAACCCAAACCCACTAAGGTCAAAACAGAAATGGATGTAAAATTTTTAAAATAAAATTAAAACTATCTAAGAGTCTGTTTATTTTATAATTTTTGAAATAAAATGCGCTATAAAATTTTTTCTTATCAAGAAGTACCTACATTACAAAAATAAATAATCCACCAAATTAAATCTGCAAAAAGCACTACCATTTAAAATTTTTATAATGGGGTGATTTTTTAATATGTACATCGACAAATATCATAAACAATGTTTTTTTTTTGTTTTTGTTTTTAATTCCAAAAGTTACGGGGAAAAAAAGTGGGGAAAATTTTAGTTCTTATTTTTTCCTTTTGAAAAAAATTTTTTGTTTTTAATTTTTTTTTTTAAATTTTCATCCCAACCCTTTTTTAACAAATTTAAAATTATTTTTTAAATGGTTCCCGCTGATGGGGGGGGGGAGGATATTGGGGGGTTTTAAATCCAAATAAAGTTAATTAATGCTTCGTTCTTCCCCCTACCCAATTGGAGAATTATAATGCATATAGCCTGCAGGGGAATAAGACAGTTCGACTTAGTGTGTTTGCTTGGGTTTTTTACATTTTCTATACCTTGGTCAATCACTGGGTAAAAAAGGGCCTTTTTCTTGGTGGGGTACAAGTCCATATGGATTTAGATTAGTTTTTTATACAAAAAAGGTAATACTTTGATCATCATGAACATTTCCCGCCGCTCCCTGGTCATCCCCCCCTTAATTTTTTTTTGATTTAAGTGTTGTGAACAGCCCTAACAAGCAATAAAATGTAAAAAGACTGATTTATTGGTTGAAAAATTAGTATATTTTAATAATTGTTGTAAAAAAAATACCCTTTGTTTTCATATATTTTTAGAACAACACTGTTTTTCTTGATCTTTGCCGTTGTGCATGTGCGTATCAATCTTTTTAAGTAACAGCGGAATTTTTCCCCTTTGCACTCCCCCAAAAACCCTTTTGACCACTTTCTACACTCAATGTGTTTCAGTGTAAAGTGCTTCAGGGGGGCCCCCTTTCAGCATTGGGATGGGGTAGAAACCATGGGTTTTGGCGCATAGCCCGAATCACCTGCACAAACAAATTTAAAAGATTTAATTCAGGGGCATTCAACATAAAATCAAAGTGGGGGCTGCGTTTAAAGCATTAGGGTGCCAAAAGTTAATATTTTGACAGTGTTAGGGTTTAAAATTTTTTTCCCGGTCAATGAAGTGTACCCCTTAAATACTTCCCCTTTAATCATCTCTACATCAATTGTAATCCGCCTTTGGGCAAGTAGCTAACCCCTGTATCATGTTGAGCTAGACTGCCCAGGGCAGGGGGACAGGGTTTGAAATTTACCCCGAAGAACTGGGGGGTGGGTTTTTCCTAAATGGGTTTTCCCCTATCCCCCCCACAAATTTTTCCCTTCTTCTAATTTGCCAATCCATTCCCAACCCCTTTGCTTAAGCGTATGCCCGAATGGGTATAAGGGCCCTGGAAAGTATATATAATATACATACCAAAAGGAAAATCCCCAACTCTTTCCCTGTGTAATCTTTTATCCTGCTTAATAAATACTGTCACCCAAATAAATTTGGCGGAACTCGGCCAGGGAAAACTTGCTTAACTTTAGAGCACGTAGGTTTTATCACATATCGAACAAAGAAAAAAAAACACTTTTTTGCATTGATTCTTTTATTTTTAAAAAACAAGACCTTTAAACCCCCCCCCCCCCCCCTTTCCCGTTAAAACTTATTTCCCTTATAAGCCAATTTGATTGCCATGACAGAAGTTGGGGGGCCTAAAACCGAGGGTACGGAGGGGGGCCAACCTTTCAGTTTTTTTTCATTTTGGTTTTCACATCCCATTGGTACACATACTTTACCCTAAATTAACATTTGCTTACCCCCCCCCTCCAAACACAATCATACATCCTTATAATAATAATACAAGGAAACCCCAAAAAAAATAACAAAAGGGTCTAATTAAAAAATGAAAAAATAATAAGTGTATAAAAAAGAAAAAGTTAAAGAAAAGAAAAAAAATTTTTAAAAAAAACAAATA
>JBCFYV010001680.1:0-44158 GCA_039000515.1 Timema cristinae
ATTGTAGGCTTTCCACAATTGACGGACACTCTCATCACTAGGAAGGTATTGTCAAACACTCTGTTCACGATTGTAGTGAGATTCAACACATTTAATATTCTGTATGTAATTTTGACCCTGAATTATTTTTTTTTGTCAATGTACTTTCTTGATTTGGTGTCCCCTTCCCGCTTTTCTGAAGGAGATCTCCCTGTCTTTAGACGTTGCTTACAAATGTTTTGAATCTTAAATTTAGAAACCCCAAGTATTGCAAAAAAGGTCCCCCTTTTCACTTGGACGTTTACATTTTTTATTGTGCTTCACGGTGTACTTCATTATAAAATAGTTCTGTGACACTTTATCTTTGAGTAAAATACCTCATGAAAACTGCATAGGTAGGTCACAGCACTGAAAGTCTTCCTTGTATGCAGTCAGGTCTACGATGCAATGATTTTGGTTTACATCTGCAACAGCATCAACCAAAAGGAAGCAGATAGAAGCTCTAAATGCAGGACGTCCAGCAAACATAGTAATTACAATATCTTTTTTACTAAAATTGATTTTATCAGAAAAACAAAATTAAAAATCATCATCAGGTTCTTGTTTATTGTCACAATCAGGGTTTCCCTTGTTATAAAATCCACATGGCTTGTTGAAAGAGGGCTTCTTCTTCTGTATTTAAACTCAACCTTGGACTTTGTGAGGGACATACAAGCAATGCAATGTTGGGACTAGTCTAATGGCTTGTGTAAGGTATTTGATACGTGTGCTTGGATCAGTAGAATAGATTATGTCAATGGCCTCTAAGCAGACTCTTTCTTTTTAACAGATGAAGTTCGGTCTTTGGGTCTCCGCTCCACTCCTAATTGTACAAGTTGACCTATCTGTCTTGAATATGTCACTCTTCTTCGGAAGAGACACAGAAATGATTGTTCGGATCCATTAATCTTAAAGGATATTCTTTTTCTTCCCTCGCTGCCATTTTTTTCTTCGATTGCTGTCTCGTTAATGTGACAGTTTCAGCAGTCCCATGGGTTAGAGCCTCCATCTGAAAGGTGGATCACTCTATGGTCTATGTTTGGTCTTTTATTATTATTTTCGGGTATTCGCCATATCCTGCGTACTCCATTGATTCCCAAAGATAATCTGGTAGTTTCCCCCAGGAGATTCATAGTTAGAGTGCTTAATGCTGTTCATTCCTTCTCTATATAGAAGGCGTTGTAAGATAAAGAATAGAAAAGTAGATCACTAGGGATCTTTATTTGGTCCACACCCAATTATGTAAAACCTAAGTACCCCAAACTTTGCAGTGTTAACTATCAGTAAATTAAAGTATTCTAATATTCGAGTTTAGGAATTTAGGGTTTGCTTTATGTAAATACATAACAAATGACATGAAATTGACAATGGCCTGAAGGCCGTTTTATTATCAGAGATAATGATCAAAAGGTTAACAATGTTAATTTTATTGATTGCGGACATTGCGCATTAGCAAATAATCCAACCATATTTATCGGGAAGCGAATAAATTTACTCAAGGAAAAAAAAAAGTTACATAATACTAAATGCATTTATCTAGATTAAAGAACATTCATAATAAGTTAACAAAACCAATTCAAAGTAAACAAAGTTAATTATTGCGAACAATAATCCAAACTTAATGAAAGCAGGAATACACCCTATCGTCAAATCAACATGCTAAGCCATTCAAAAAAATACCTATAAATATCTTAATTTAAGCTTGTTAGAAAGTGTGTATATATATATATATATTATATATATATATATATCATATCTCATAACTTATACATATCAACTAATAAATTTGTGCTCATAACCATACCCCTGGCTACAATATTGACAAGTAAAGTCATTATTCTCATCTAACAACATGTGAGGTGGGGGTAGTCTACACACCAAAAGTTTAATATCTTTCTAACTTATTTTCATAGTCCATAATAAAATTTGAACATATTAAAATCATTTACTGAATTTCCCACTCGCGTAGAAATTGAAAATATGATACCAAACCTTATTAGTTTCATCTAGACACACTACAACTGTAAGAATATAGCCAAACAAAATATAGCGCACAAAGATTTAAATTACTTAATTTGATTTGCGAATAATATAACCTAACCAGCACTAAAAGGCATAAGACCATAACATGCCCGTAACCAAAACAAATATAATTATCAGAAAAAATTAATTTGTACAAAATTAATAAATAAATATGCCGAAGCATTATCAAATTGGATCCCTACATAATTTAGAAAGAGTTTAGTCGTTCCTCAGTTTTCCAATAAAAAAAATGATAAAAAAAAACTTTCCAAAATAATGCACACTTACATGTTGTAAGTTCCTAATCCTAATTGCATCAAAGAGTAATCGGTTCGGTCTGGGTATTAGCTTATATTTCATTTAGAACAGTGGTGGAAAATTGTTAGTGATATATTCCATGACCAATGAAGTCATCTTTGGCTAGTCAGGAAACGGCTCACGCATTGACACCTGCGCCACAACTTCGAGATGATATTAAGAGGGGGTAGGGCGACACACGTGATAGCATTTGTTGCTTGTTTCCCCAAGCTCTAGCGCCTGCGCATCGTCCTCAACTCGGGGATAAGCGAACGTGGTCACACGGCATTCCGAGTCTTCATTCTTGTTTTCTTGCCAACTTGAACGATGTAAATGTTTGGTGTTGACTTGCGTTAAGGAGCCATACCAGGTGGTGATTTTCCAGCAAAATGGGGGTAAGTGTTGTGTACACCTTTTTTTAATGGCGGAGGTTGGTGGCGCGAAGTACTACCAAGGTACACTGTTGATGAACCTTTTGCTATCGCATATAAGTCGTCTGTTGGGTTTTTTCCCTGAGGCCTAATTGTACTGGTCTCCACCCCAAATTGTGATAAAAAATCCCCGTCCTGAAACCAGAAGGTGTATTCTCCATAGCCTGGTGGGGAAAAAAAATACCTTAGGTTCGCTATAATTTATATACCTATACATCCAGAGCTTTCCTGTTAATTCCGACTGCTTCTACAACATATAAGGTTGTTTCCCATACATATACACTTTCTGAGTCGTCTCTAGACCGGAGTGTGACCACCTGCATTCGTTTTTGCCTAGACAGTACTCTTTTGCTAGAAGCCTCAAAGTAGTTAAGCAACATTCAACATTCCCATTAACATTCCTGGACTTGCAAGTAAGTAGTTTTCACCATAAATGCTTGATAGTGCTTTATTCAACAATTTTTGAATATTAGGGTTAAGTCTCACTATAGCTATTACTCTCCAGTCTAATATATTTTTATTGTAAAATATCATTCTTGGCTATGGATTCCGGTCCATGAGGGCTCTCTTCATCGCCATCAATAGGTGCGGGGATCACCCTGGGTACTTTTGCAGTTTCATGATTGAATCTCTTGTCACAGCTGACACCTTACTACCAAATTCTGCTGGTGTTACGACCTCTCTTTTCTTTACCTCGTAGCAATAGGCCACTAAAGAAAATACTACAAGGACAAGAGTCAATAAGTTACAATTATAATAAAGAGAAAATAGCATAAGCAAGAGTTAAAAGTATAAAGAGTAATTTAATTCATTCAAAAAATAACAGACAGTAAGTTGAGTGGCCTTAAGTATCTAGTAGAACTAAGAAAAACATAGTTGATTAAATTATTGCTAAGACATTATAAAAGGTTGATTCAATTTGACCAGGTTAGCTTTATATCAATGAAGCAAAATCAATTAATAACCATACCTATTCATGAAAATAAAAAGCTTGAGCCTTTCTAAACTGTTACAAAAGCGTCTGAATATCTACAGACATTATGAAAACATATACTTTTCCCAATGTAAATTATTATTATTATTATATTTAGCACCGCGTCTTACTACCGTTCGGGTTATACGCTTAAGTGCTAATTACGCTAATGGATTAGGAATTGGGAAGGTTGAATTAAAGGAAGTGAACCCGCATTTGCGTGGAGGGAGAGTGGAAAACCATTTAGGAAAAACCACCCCAGTTCACCCGACCGAGATTCGACCCTCGATCTCCCCGTCCTCAGCAGTCGAGCTCAACACGACAAGCGCGTTAGCCAACTACGCCACAGAGGCGGGTTCCAATGTAAAGTTATATTTTAAATTCCATACTTTTACTTTAAATATCACGAGAGTATTCAAATTTTACACAAAACGAGAGTACCTTCAAGTACTACGATACACATTTATACTACACACATTACGTTAACTAACACGAGAGTTTCACATCTCAAAACTAATGTAAACTCACGCGGGACTACTTGAATCGGCATCATTCAAATACTGAACATAGTCTAACAATTGATACTAAGTTAAAGAACATTTAGAAGTTTGCCACATTTCAAATATAAATATATGCGAAGAATAGCCAAATTTACGTAACACAAAATATTGGAATGTATATAAATGATTTTATATATACAACAACAAAAGCTAGGATAATACGGATAGTCAATATATCCAGATTACTAAGATAGATAATTTTAATATATTTCAAATGACATTTCGTTAAATTAGAACAGCAAACATTGAGAATTTACAAACATCTTTAAGAAACAAGCCTTTAAGTGGCGACATGAAACTAAAGTTACGTTTAGTTTGAAAATAGTATTAAATAATGCTTATACTTAATAAACAAATATCAGCCTATCTCGACTATAACAATATTAAATTAAATAGTTAAAGTTCCATAATTCAAACTTCTACGAAAAACTATAAAAATTTACAGAGTATTATAACTTTCCTTCACAGAGTCCATATTATTGGAAATCGTTCTCCTGAAGATATAGAATAATAAACGCAGTCCGTCCATTATGGCGTCAAGTTCAGAAGTACATTATAAATAAATATTACAGAGGTCCATCCTCGATGGTGCCAAATTCAACAGTCTAGTTATTTCTTCCACAATTTCATATTATATAGTTGTCTTACTGCGTAGGTATGATGGGGGGGGGGGGGAATTAGTCCAAACTAAGCCGGTGACGTCACATTTTGGAGGATCACGCCATCTTCCTCACGTAGGCAATCATTATTTTAGGTCGCTGATTGGTTATCCCGCTTCGTATAGACGATACTCTGGTTTGTTCTCAAAAAACTTTTTAACTACTTGGCTGCTGACGTCAGAGAACAGGTGATGGTTGCTCAAACCATCCGAAAGAGGGCAGACATGCCCGCGTCCACTCTTCGCCAGGTGTGAAGAAAACCGCCTATCAGATATGTATAAACCGGGCCGGTCGGAACATCAAGTGCTGATACACCAAGGAAAAGTTGCCCCGCTCCTCGATTTAGGACTTTTTGAAGTCAGCCAGGTTACTAGGCTGTGCAAGCCAGTTTATCCAGAGGGTACGTATATGAACAGTTTACATTGCAGAGGGTTGATAGTGAATTTATATTGCTTGAGGTTACATGAAACTACAATAGGGACGAATACTATTGTAGTCGATTTGAATAAATGTCGACGTTTCTTGGAGTGGGTAGTATGACTCGGACGATAGTCTATGCGGCATCGGTTTGGGTGGGGCTTCGATTGTAAAATACAACTCTTGTATTGTTACAATGGCATCTCACTGCCCGGCCCTTCATAGGGTCGTAATTTATATAAGATATGAAAACGGAAAAGGCCGTCGAGCCCAATTTTAAATATTCAGAAAGTGTTGAGGCCTCAGCCCAGTCTCAGGCGTATAAGCCCATTTATTCTCGAAATAGTGATAAATGGTGCAGCAGAATCGAAAGTTTCAATAAGAAAGCTGTGCTGTTGAATATTTATGATACAAATCATGACTGATGTTCAGTCAACGAATATAATGACTTTTGATGAAATACCGTTTAGCAACTAGGCTCGGCTTAAGGTGAAGGTGGTGCCCCACACGTTCCTCAATGTTTGCAGCGGAGTGGTCACTTGCTATGACCTCGACTGTGTGAGCATTAGGGATATCTGTGAGGAGCTTGCCCCTCAACATGTAACCGAAGTCTACTTCATTGTCATTAAAAATAACAGAGATGAGAAAAAGACGGAGAATTACATTCTAACCTTCGCGACTCCCATCCTCCACAGGAGATCCGAAAAGGTTTCCACGTGCTCAGGGTCCGTCCGTATGTCTCCAACCCTCTGCTCTGTTTTCAGTGACAGGAATTTGGACATACTCAACTGCGATGCCGTGGCAAGCCAACCTGTGCAGATTGTGGTCCGGAGGCTCACGATACATGGTGTGAGTCTCTTTAAGTTCTGCATTACTTACAAGGGCCCACACTCTGCTTGGTCTCTGGCCTGTGCGAAATGGAAGACAGAGATAACTGCCATTGTTACTCGTGCTGTCTCCATGGCGTGGCGGGGGGTTCACGGTGATCAGGCGTAAAGCACCGGCCCAACATAAGGTGATGGGACGCGCTCTGGGCCCGCACACGTTTAATATAAACGAGCCCTAGTTTGTCTTTGCCACCTTCTATTCTTCCTCTTCCTTCGGCTATAATAACTGGATTTTTACCCTCTATTGCACATAACTTCTTCAAACTATTATTAATAATAAGCATTCAAATTATACAATGAAAACGATAGACAACGAAGGTAAATAATATTGACAATAGAACAAGTGAACAAAAATTATTAACTGTTCCTTCTAGTTCCCATCTAGGAATGTTGCCAACCTTATATAATGATATTCCCACAAGCTTTAATGTATTTTGTTAGATTGCAGTATGCTATTTTAAAAGAAGACATCTTTGCGGGATGAAAATAGTTTTGTAAACCATTATATAACATGTTCATACAGTAAATACTATTGAATGCTGTGACATGATAAGGAAAGCTCTGGAAACAACACATGTTTTCAACATGTAAAAATAAATTGATAGAGTGAGCTTAGGAGCAAAATACTATCAGAATAAGCTGCAGTCTCACCAAAAGAAAGGGATTTAAGTGCCAACTTATTCTAAAAAAAACTGGAAGACTAGTTTTGGAACTCATCCTCTGAATTGTAGCCTTATGAAACACGCTTGACACAAGAATAAAACCAAATAAATAACTTTGGTTTAGTGCACCAATTATCTATTCAGTATTTTTCCTATTATTCTAAGTCATAGTTTAAAACAGTCTGTGATGGACGAGTGAGATCGTTAGCTATTTAGTTTCTATAAGAAACACAGCCATTCAGCGCCGCATTACTCAATAGGTATATTAGGCACGTGCCTAAGGCGCGAGATTTTTGGGGGCACAACATTAAAAACAATCAAATGGTTTACTGCAGCGCCCTTTCCAATGTACGATGTCATGGGATGTGAACCCGAAACCCCTGTCTTCAACATAAATGAACATAATTTTAATCAAAACAACACACGCGGACTCAGCTTTAGCTGAAGCTTGCTTGTTATAAAGCGCTAGCGTATTGTTAGTTATATTGTGTCTACTATTTCCATCGGTCGGCTAATAATTGAGTCGCTCATATGAGAAGCCGTACCAAATATATACGAGCACAACCATTTTGTACAGTGGTCATCTAATTATAGGGGATATAGTGTAAATAGTAGCAATAAATAGGCCTTCAACATTATCATTTGTTCATTAGCAAATAACATGATATTTTGGGAGGAGGGGGATGCAGTTCATGTGCCTAGGGACGCCATATTTCTAAATGCGGCCTTGCAGTTACCGCTGACTTGGCCAATGTACTGTTTATGCATCATATGGATTAAGGTGGGGTTGAAAGGAGACGCGATAAAAGGTCAACGCGTTTGCATTTTTTTTTATAGCAAAATATTTTGTTGGCCCAAAATAAATAAAGATTGCTCCAGTATAAACATTGAGTTTCATTTTCTTCTCATGATGATATCAACAGTTCTTGAATATATGTCATGAGAATATTAGCACTTGATAGAAACTTTTTAAATGGTGAGAAAAAGTTGTTATTAAATTCCAGGACACGCCTGACAGATATTCAATAAATGTTGAAGTCACCATATGGGAAGAAAATTAAACTTACGTTTCTACTGGATATTTATTTGATTTATTTTGACCAAAATTGTGTTTTGCTAGAAAAAGTGCAAAGGCACTCTCCTTTTTTCGCGTACTCATACACCCCATCTTTTATAAAGCAATGGTATCAAAAGAGCGATATTTGACCAAAGTTTATTCAAAACACGTTATAAATTATGTTTTTTCAAATTACATATCTTACCCATAGCTCAGATACACCTTTAAAATATGTTCATCATTTGTAGCATCTCAGGAAGAAATATTTTATTCATGAAAGTGTAGCTTTTAGTCTTTTAACATTTTAGACAGCCCGAAACAATAAGTCCTAGTTTGTCAACGGTTTACTTTCGATAGTAACTACTTATGTGGTCAGAGTTCCTGTCTACAGATCCAGATGTCCTGGGTTCGATCCCCGGGGGTTTAAGATTTTCTGTGAAGCAGTGTGTTCGGAACGGGGTCAACCCAGCCTCGTAAGGACAAAATGAGGAACTACTTGATGAAAAAATCGTGGCTCTGGTCTAAAAACCTGAGATTAATGGCTGGATATTTCGTTGTGATACCGCATGTCACCATATAAACACAGAAGTTGACCACTCTCTTAGCCAACAGATGGCTCTCAACCCCTCCAGGGGAGAACGTATTGTGATCGTTAAGAAATCCTAACTCTAGGTTTTGATAAATGCCGACGTTTCATGACACCCTGAAACAAAAAAAAAAAAGTTGTTTTCACGATGCCGTTTGCCAGTCTGTACCTCGAGCTGGAGCCGAAACTCTTTTACAGGTTGGGCTAAAACTTGGTATCTGGGTGTTTTCATAAGGTCCCCGCCCCACCCCCGAGGGTTTTTTGGAATTAGATATCTAACCCGAAAATTAAGGATAGTTTTCTGAAGGGCAAAAAGAGAAAAAATCGATTTTCTTGAAATTCTCTTTAACGATTTTGATTAAATTTTATATTCAGACACAATTTATTGTTATAATCAAGATGGAAACTCTTATTTTATAAATAAAATATCATTGAGTATACTTTATATAAGGGAAATTCTATGTTTTCAAAATCTCTTCGAAACTATTTAAGATACAAATTAACTTATCATTGTAAGGTTGTAGTACTAGTGAAGATAAAATTCTATTTGAAATATATATTTTTATAAAACCAAGAACTCCTGAGCGATAAGCATATATATACTTTTTAATTTAGGTCTTTGAAAATGAATTTGATTCTTATGCTCTTTGGCGGATAGAGTTGTTTATCTTTTTTAAAGTTTTATGTAGCAGGGTTTCTAGTTATTAATTTCATAGAGTAAATAAATAACAGTGTATATCATTTAATTTGTGATCTTTGTTGTAGTGTTTCTACAACAATTAAAGACAGACATATTATTTCGTTTTCCAAATTTTACCAGTTTTGAGTAAATGTATATTTTATGATAAAAGCGAGAGAATGTCTGTGCAGTGGACCGTACTATTTATTTTAATTGATTATTACTTTATCATATAGAGAGAGAATTTCAATCGTGGACATTTTCTATCTCGAACTCTCTAATTCAAAAATGTGGGTCTAAGTATTATGTCTGTCTGTCTGTCTGGACCTGGTGCTACAACCAAAACGAATAGTTATATTTCATACAAATTTTTATTTATGAACTTTTATATAAATTAAAAGGCTAAATCATGATTTTGATTTTAGTTATAAAATTACGGTTAGCTTATTTCTAACTTATTTTTGAAAATTTGAAATATTTCGAAAATGTTCACGTTGTTCATAACGGGTATTTAAGGAGTGTTTTATTTAATAAATAAAATTATATGTTTGTTTTTCTTTTTAAATACAATTTTAGGGTAGTTTACTGACGATCGATTTTTTAATTTTTAATCTTATTTAAAATTAGTTTTTTTTTAAATTTATATCAAGAATGTATCACATGATTATTAAAGCAACATTATTTTTTGAGAAAACTTATAAAGTGATAGTTTACAGATAGCTATTTTTTTATCCGTAATAAATTATTTGAGAAAGTACGTATGACTACGTCGTACCATTTATGTTTTCACTATTCTTGTGCCTAACTTGGATACATTTGTTTGAAATTAATACTATTTTAAAGGGCGGCCTACGCATACATTTGTGTACGTACGTCAAGGAGTGAAAGGGTAACCCTCCACTCTTTCAACCCATCAAATGAATCCTCCATTGTGAGTTGTCGTGGTGTACTATAATCACAGAAAGGATAGCCCTCTATTATATTGTCCTGTCACGTGACATTGGCCGTGCCAAGCTACGTATTACTAATAACATACATCGAGACAGGATCGGGGACGTATCGATATCAATAGTCGACAGGTTGGCACAAGGAGCAATGTGTTACAGCAATGATAGCTGTCTATTTTGGAAAATGAAGTAATGAAGGTATCATTATAATAATGAAGGTTTATTTCTGCCGACTAAGCCATGTGCTCAGGCGTACACAGAGTTATATAGATACTGCTCAAACTTTTCCACACATTTGATATGTTACCATGAAAAATAGTTTTTAATTCAATAAATACCCACATAGATAGAATAAGTGAAGGCTACAAGGGAAAAGGGGGAAGTGGGGAAGTCACATTAAATTTTTCAGGACAACACCTTTTATATCTCAAACACCATAAGGACGAGTGAGATCGTTGGCTATTTTCTCTCAAAAACACAGTCACCGCTGACTTGGCCAAGGTATATGAATTAATTTGGGGTTAAAGGGGACGCTAGAAAAGGCCAATATGTTTGAATTTATTATATCAAAACATTTGTTAGCAAAAATAAATAAAGATTGCTCAAGTAGAAATATAAAGTTTAATTTTCTTCACATGGTACCATCAAACATTTTTGATAAATTTTATGTGAATAGCGGCATTAGAAGACAAGATTCTTTCTTCTATCAATTTAATAAAATTGTCATTGAAATCCAGGACATCCATGGCAGATATTCAAGAAATGTTGATATCACAGTGTGAAGAACATTAAATTCTGTTTCTACTGGAGAATGATTTGATTTATTTTGTCCAAAAAAATAAAGTTTTGCTAGAAAAAATTCAAACACATAAAGACCCAGCCAATACTTTGTTTTTAATTAATGTAAATAATTCAGAGACCTTTTGTAACCATAATATTAAGTGCATTAGAAAGGTCTCATGATTATCTAACAGAGATAGCAGCACTAAGTCAATTTGAGTTAAGATTGGACTTTTCCCCCATACCCTTCAAATGGCATACTCATTTAGTCTGTTTTATCAGTGATGGTAATATAGGAGCTCGAACCACGGCCAGTTGTACTCAGGATAATCTTTCCTAAATGGTTTCTCAGGCCATCTTCACACAAAGGCAGGTATAATTTTTAACCGCTGCCTTTATTGGACCATACCCCATTTGCGTAGTTAAATACTGATAGCTTGAACATTGTTTAGCGTATGGCATTACTGACCGGAATAAATATGATAATCTGTTCGTTCGCCTGTATGTAGACTATTCGCTGTTCTGCTGGAACAGAACGTTGCCCACCATAGGAGGTTGTCTGCACGTACCCGCAATGAGATGATGTGGTGATAATGAATACGAAGGTGTGGGAGCCTTAAACCTAACTTAAGCCTAATTAACCAGCCCTTTGTGACCGTTAGGATAATTCCTATTTTGAGAAAAATACCCTAGGTACGAGCCGGGAATCGAGCCTGGGACCCCTAGGTTTGTAGTCAGGTGTACTGACCACTAACCCACGGGACCTGATCAGACGGGTGGTAAGATGCGGTGGAAAATAAATTAAATCAAGTATTTTATACCGTTATCACAATTATTACTTTAGAAAAATAGGTAAACCTAACTCCTTAATGTAAAAATATGGCAAATAAAAATTTAATACTCTTACAACTCTATTAGGCCTAAAAATAGCATAATTAAGCATAATAAAAATCAGGTTATATGTACTAAGAAAACTAGGCTTTATATATTCTTTGGATTCATGTGCAATATATATGGGAAATAGTTTTATGTTTTAGAGTTAACGCCCATTTGAAGTTTTATTGTAGAACATAAACTAATATCAGTTTATATTAATCAACCATTTTGAAGTGGCCTAATCTCAGTTTACTCTGAAAACAAAGCTTACCTTGCTTGTTTCCACTATGGTGCAACTTTAAATTGAACCATAGCTGAGCCGGTCAAGGTAAGACTGCCATTTTTCTGGTTAAACTGAATGTATACTCTATTTACGATGAAATATTACAGGCTTACCTTGACCGACTCAGCTATGGCTCAATCTTATAAGATGCACCATGGTGTGAACAAGCAAGGTAAGCTTGTTATCTTTCAGGGTCAATAAAATGTACATTGTTTGTTTTTACACATATACACACATTGGTATTTCGCGGCTGTTACTCGTTCAACTTTTTAAAGGTCTATTTATCAGTAAAAGTCTCAATAAATAATTTTACAGTAAAAATTTTTGTTTCCGACATATTTCTGACAGAAAAAAAAAAAATTATTCGACCCAATTTTTAATCAATAAAAAAAATCAAATCCAAAATTTTAAATTTGAGAGCACTGCGTGCGGTAAATATCGTGCAATGCTTATGACAGATAGATAAATTATTTTAATTTTATTAATATATATGTGCAAACACTTCGCTTGTGTGCTATATGAGGTTACTAATATTTAAAGTCTTTATTTCTGTGTTATTAATAACATTTCTATGTCACAAGCTACCTATATTGATTTAGCTAAAAGAAGGTAAAAAGTGTCTGTGCGCCGAATCATATAAGTAATATTTCCAAAGGTTTACGTAAAATTTGGTAAAATACGTGAGATTATTTAGTTTATCGTGAATTCTACTTTTACTAAACACATTAAAGCAGTGGTCGAACTCGGTAGTCTTGGGGTAAAGTGCTTGCCTGAAGACCCGATTACCGTGGATCCAAACCCAACCGAGTTCGACGGATTTTTTCATGCGCGATAAAAATCCGTAGCATAACTTCCTTCGGAGTGGAAGTAAAGCCGTCGGTCCCATGTTTATATTGGCATGTGAAAATACCTTTAACAGCAAAATTAGTAGACTCTTTCGCTATCACTCATAGAAAATTGGCATGTGCTGATATAAGCAGTCGGTTCAGAAAGTGCACTTTAAGGTGGGGTGCTAGTGAGTGCAAGTTTAGAGCATTAATTTTGCAGTTTTTATAGCACAAACATTTTTTGGCCAAAATAAATCAAATATTTCTTCTATAAAAACATAGAGTTTAGTTTTCTGCACATGCTAATCTCAACAATTGTTGAATATCTATCATGAGCATGGCAGCATTTGGTGACAAACTTTTTAAATAAAGAGAAAAGTTTGTCATTAAATGCCGCCATGCTCATGACAGATATTCAACAACTGTTGATATTATCATGTACAGAAAACTAAACTCTATGATTCTATAGAAGAAATATTTGATTTATTTTGGCCAAAAAATGTTTGTGCTATAAAAAC
This sequence comes from Timema cristinae, assembly GCA_039000515.1. Lineage (NCBI taxonomy): Eukaryota > Metazoa > Arthropoda > Insecta > Phasmatodea > Timematidae > Timema > Timema cristinae. The sequence continues at coordinate 13,480 of JBCFYV010001680.1, forward strand.
TGCAAAAATATTGCCCTAAGCTCACGCTCACTAGCACTCCACCTTAAATACCTCAAATAAATAGATATAAATCAAATAAATGGTATTCAACCTGGGGGTACGCAAATACATATTCTTAGAGGGTACTTAAAATTTAAAAAAAGTGCTATTTTTATTGTAGATGTAGATTATAGAATATGATTAACTTGCATTAAGCACCAACAACTTTGGGGGTACGAGGTCGAAGATAAATTAGATCTGGGGTTATTCGAATAAAAAAAAGGTTGAATACCACTGGATTAAAGAATTACTATGAGGAATGATTTTTATACCGTAACTGTTTGGTTAAAATTTTGTATTAAAATGTGTTAGTGTTTAAAAGATTATTTTTTATTTAAAACGGCTAAATATATAAATACATTAACATTTTTTTCTAAAGGAATACAATTTTATATTTTTTACCATTTCAAAAACGCTTATGTGCCCGGATTTGAGAGGAGGGAGATTTAGAAACTTTTCAGATAAAACACACGAGCGGGATTTGAACCTTGATCTCAGTCACTGGCAATCCAGCTCAACACGAGACTGAAGCGTTAGTTAGACTATGCGGCCACCGATGTGGGTTAATTAACATTTAATTTATTATGAAATGTCGCTCATAGCTGCGATCATTTCTATCTTCGCTATTTTCCTTGCTATGTCTTGTTATAAATGCTGATACTTGTGCTATCTATAGAAATTTTAATATCTTTCATATTATTTTTATCAACTCTGCAATTATTGATCTTAAAATTAAGTTTTTTGAATCTCTAATATAAATAACTTATATTCAAACACACATTTGCCTATCTAATTTTTTACAAACTTTTCACGCACAATTTCCTTTATATAATTTTATTTTTTTTCTTTAGTACCGCGTCTTTCTACCCGATTGGTTTATACTCTAAGATACTGATTTCTTTAATGGTTTTAGCGATAATAAAGGTTATATCAATAGGAAGTTTACCCGCATTTGCATAGAGAGTTGTAAATTATTTAGGAAAACCCACCCTCAGTACCCCTAACCAAGATTCGAACCTAGATCTCCACGTCATCGATCATTTAGTCTTAACACCAGAGTAGTGAGTTAGACCATGCGGCCACCGAAGTGGGTACTATTTTATTTAGTCCAAAACAATTTTATATACATTTTGTAAACGTTACAAAACTTTAGCCAACAAGTAGAAACTGACAGGAACTAATCTTTGTGAGCGTAGAGATTAATACCTAAAATCAGACAATAGTCCATATAGTTTGAGAACCATTCGCTTGGTTATTTACTTCATAAACAAGAGGCTGGTAATTAAATCAGTTTTCTAATGAACGAAATAAACAGACTAAATTTCATGTTGAAGCTACCAATTTACAATAATAGCTGATTCTGGGCTAGGAACTTCCCTCTGGGTAAGGATAGAAATTATCATCATTAAAAATAATAATAAATCGTTGCTGGGTGTTATGAAAAATATGTTAAAGCCCTTAAGTGTTAAATAAAAAACCGTATAAAAGTGATCTAGGTGCGTGTCTATTGAACGGTGTAACGTATGGCCCGGATGTGCGGAACATCCATCCATCCCTTGTTTATCACACGAGAAAAGGGTGGTTTAGTTGTCAGTGATGTAGTAAGAAGGGGTTGCTTCTTCACCCTTCAGGCTATTTTTTTGTTGTTCGTGTAATCCCTTACACATGAATTAAATATCAAAATTCAATTAAGACGGGTTAAGGGGATGACTTTGGAACACTTTTTCATAAAGGAAGGGTTGTTTCAACCCCTAAGAGTTGGCTACTTTCTCTCGCTCTGTCTGCCAAATCCACCTACGAGCAATTTTTCACTAGCCTGGGTGGACTTATCATAAAAAAAAAAGGTTATTACCATTTCCACTTAAAATAGACCTCGAGATACATTTCACTGGGAGATCAGTAGAGATGGTAAAGAAGGAAATGAACATTCTAACACCTTTGGGCAGGTGAACAAAGGCTTTCATCTCGTCTAGTTTGGTTTTCCGGGTGACGAAGAGGTTAGGGTTCGAATCCTAGACCGGGTGTACAAAGTTCTTTTTATCAAAATGATTTCCCAATCTCCAATGCTGATACATTTCATCTAAATTCTGCCTTTCTCATTCCTACTCCTTTAATGTAAATATACGGATAGCCCGGAGCAATAATAAGACGCGAAACACGAGAAATAAGTATTTGTCTTAATTAATGAGAATATTTGTTTTAAATATCGCACTGATGAAAAAATTATATCTTATCTATTGTTATTCCTTTCTCCTTGCCGAATAAGGATAAGCGAATAAAAATAAAGAAGAAATAATTTGGCTATTTATTATTCTCTATCAAATCAAATATGAACATTACTAAAAATAACGTACACTAATTATGTAAAAACAATATAACAGCCAGCCTCTTTAAATTAAAAAAAAATTACAACTAGGTACGAGAATCGAACCTTGGATCTTTGCCTTAAAATGCCAATACACCTACCAATGAACTACCTAGGAGTCGTCCCGTGGCTAGGTATTTTAAGCAGCCTGTCATAGACGTGTTTTAAAATAGTAAATGTGTAGAAATCTAACTTGCACCTTATACTATTGAATAGTAATGGAAATAGCTTCATACATGGGAGATTAAGGGTAGAAATGTTTTAAAACTTTGTTTAATCATGTATCCACATACTACAATGAATACGTAATGAATAGTTGTATACTAATGTTATTGAACTATGAACAGCTTCTAGGTTCGCATGGTCTAAGGTGACGCCAGACTGGGCGAGCGAGCAAGCAAGCGCGCGAACAACTAAATTATAAAACAGAACACGTTGGTTGTAATGAGAGGTGGCCACAATGAAGCGAGCGAGCGCGCTTGAAAGATACAACTGGTTCTATTTTTTAAGCGCGCGCGCTCGACCCGGTAGTCTAGTTTACGGGCGCTAGGCAATATTATTGTATGTTGGTTCATTGAGTCGCTAAGAAAACCTCCCATTTTGACATTTTTATTACTCTCGATAGGTTTGGCACACTTGCTACTAACGGCCTAATTTAATTGGCAAGATCATAAACCATACCTATATATATATATATAAAACTGATATGTTAAAATATCTCAATATTATCAAAGTAGGCCTTTACAAATTAGAATCACCATTAGCACGGATAGAGGATGGGAAAACCACAACAATAAATCACTTTGTCAAAAACCACCCTCAGTTCACTGATGCAAGATTCGGAGCCTCCTCGTCAACAGATATCAAGAGCTACCTGATAATCACGCGCACGCTCGCTCGTCAGTTTGGCCAGGCAGTCGCTTGCGCGCTCGCACGCTTGTCAGCCTGGCTGGACCCTAAGGCAAGCGTGTCCAACCCGTGACCTCTAAGTACGTTCTGTGCGGCCCGCCAGCTCAAATAGAAATACTTCAAATTGTATTATTATTATTATTATTAGCACCGCGTCTTACTGCCCGTTCGGGTTATACGCACTTACGCTAATGTGTAATGGTAGGGTGATTGTGAGATGAAATGGAGGACCTACAGTTTAACGTGGAATCCGAACCACGGTGGAGGCCTGGTATTCCCCACATTCACAAGATGTCTTGTCAGAGGTGAAGGAAGGGTTTGGTAATCAGATAAATTTGTGCCGGGACCAAGGATTGAACCCCGGCCGCCAGCATAGAAGTATGACACCTTACCCCTAGACCACCAGGTCACCCTTCAAATTGTAGAAATGAACAACAAATTAGGCTCTTGGAGCTGACGTAAATGCTCGCTATTTCCAGAATCGTAAGTATAATGTTACTTGTGTAACGTATGTATGTGTGTGTGTATGTATATATCACCCCGCGACAAAAGTGTCAAATGTCAAAACTTTCATTTATTCAGAACAATCAAGTTTAAAATCTTATAGTTAAATACACAGCAGCCATTAAGACCCAAATTAATTTACCTGTTTAATATTTGGCATAGCGTATGGATTACTGCAAAGCTTGACTATAACATTCCCTTAATGGTATCAACTCCATCTCTTTTGTTAACTTATGACACATTTAACAGTATTGAACAAACATTATAATACACAAACATCAAAACTTTTAATAATTGAAGAGTACAAAAATATTATTTTTATCTAAAATTTTAGTATTGGCCGTATTGAAAGAACAATAATTACTTTAATACACAAACATCAAACTTCACCTCTATAGAGGTACAAAAATATTATTCTTTAGTATTAGTAGAAAATATTCGTATTGGTATTATTGAAACAATAATAATAATAATAATGAATACCTATATCACAAAAAATCAAAACCATTATATGTAAAAAAAAACTAAAACAAGTTATAGGTATTAGAAAATATTAGTATTGACAGCATTGAAAAAATATATAATTATAATGCACAAACATCAAAACTTTTAACTCTATAAAATTACAAAGTTATTAGTTTTTAAGTACTTATTATAAAATAATAGTATTGGCACTAATGGAAAAACAATAATTATTGTAATACACAAACATCAAAACTTTTAGTAGAAAAGTATAAAAACATTATTTGTAAGTATCAGAAAATATTAAGTTATTACACTCACAAATAGATTTGTAGTAATCATAATAATATGTAGATATTGCTTTGCACTGAATTAAACTTAAAAGGTCACTTTTTTCTTATCACTTAACGGCAATTTTTCTGTGAAAGCGCGTTTAGGTTCAAATTCCTTATTACTCATTGAAGTTTTTCATCTACGTAGGTTGGATCACCTCTTGGTACTTGTAACACTGCTTGTAAATCATGCGTTGCTACGAAAAAGCTCTCATTGATTTTATCGTTGTTAGATTGTTTTTCCTGACGTGATAGTTCTTTCTCTTGTTGATGTGGATGGTACTTATCAGCAAGCTGTTCTTTTTATTTTTCGTTGGCATTAGAAATCAGACGTGCACAAATCACACTGGTCTTTTTTTTGGTACAAAAAAAAAGTTGTATTCGTGATTGAACATTCGTGAATACATCACATGATTGGCATAAGGTTCTCTTCTTGTTTCGAAGTCTTGTTTGTAATCCCGATACAAATCGCTTAAAGTTTTTCCACCATCAATATATTCGTGAGAAATTTTCTGCCGCAAATAGTGGCTTTCAATGCGTGGAATTGATTCTATGTGTTTTCTTACACCATCTATTTCTTCATTTACTTTCTTATGATTTTTATGTTTACCTCGCAATTCTTCTGCAGCAAAGCCTATTTCCTTTTTACTAATGATTGTACGAATAGGTTGATCTGAAATGTCTAAAGTTGCCTTGAAAAATTGTTTACATACGCGAACGCGTTGTTCGTCTATTTCAAAATAAAAATGCGTGATTTAGACGCCTTCCTTTTTTTGTTTTTGTGTATCGTTAAGTTGGGCTGATTTGTTGCATACACTTGTTTATGAAATCTCTCTGACGGATAACATCCTTTAGATACAAAAATTTGTCGAATAGTTTTTTTTCTGTCCTCTTCATTTATTTTCGTGCAGCATTTTATCCGACATTTTTCATTGCAAGGTTCTCTCAATTTCCTAGCCTCAAAACTTTTTTGAGTCTTCGACTGTGAAATATAGCTTTTGTCGGAGTTTCTCAACAATTTCATTTTATTCTTTTTCCTCATTGATTGGCTCAATACTCCCTTTAATTTCAACCGATTCAGATAGATAAGGTCGGGGTTCAGGTTGACTTTCGAAATCAGAAGCAGATGTGTCAGATTCTGTATTAGAGGTAGAAACAAAATCCGGATCCTTATCACTATCGTCTACTTCAGATGAAGAACTACTTTCCTCAAGTCGAATCAACTTACATTTTGTCAGGTTATCAGTCGGTTCTTCTTTACATATGGAGCTCTGTTTCATTTTATTAATACCAGACGGCTTCTGTAATTGAGTAGCTTTGAATACAATATCCTTTGTTTTTCTGAATTCATCTATATCCAATCCCATTTTCTGTTCATCACATTTTTTTGGTGTGGATTATGTTTCGACTCCTACAAATTCTTTTATGATTGTGGCTTGTGCATCTTCGTTTTCTGACGTTAAAATACTCTCGGTTTTAACAATATTATGACTCTAAAAGTTCCTGTCTGTCTGCTTTTTTTTTTTTAATTAACGCACTAAGGCTTTCAACAAAATGAATGTTTTGAACTTCTGGTCCATCTTGTTTTTCTAAGGTTAATATACCCACCCATACCTTCAACAATACTATCTTCTTTAACTTGTTTTTTTTTTGTCTTAATAATTTAATTTCTTTTCATCGATAATGCAACCATCAATCTACCACGAGATATATCTTTTACGGAAAACATTATCTGAAAAAAAAAGAACCTAATTTAAATTGAAAAAGTATAACAAGAAAATAAGAATGAGGTGACACAATTTTAAATTAATTTATTATACAAAAACGAAAAAAGTTATAGAAAAGTGACATAATTTCAAATGAAATTGAATAAAAGTAAGAAAAATATAAGGAAAAGCGTCACAATTTAAATATGACTGTATAAAATAACAAGAAATAGTAAAAATAGCTTACCTCAAACAGAAAAAGTGTCACTTTTTGAGATGTGTTATTTGTCCACTTTTATTTTTGAGATGTGTCACTTTAACACTACAACTAAACTGAACTTACCCGTCACAAATCACAAGTGTCACTGTTTTCGGCCGAGCATTCACAGGATGTGTAGAATACAAAAGCGACACTACTGACTCTAGTGTCGTAATATTAAACTCTGGATTGTGTCAATTTTACAGATGAAAGTCTTACTCTTTTGAGTTATGTTCCCATAACTATCGTAAAATCAGCAAATATTGATTTGTTACACTTTTGTTGCGATATGTGTATGTATGTATGTATGTATGTATGTATGTATGTATGTATGTATGTATATGTATGTATGTATGTATATGTATGTATGTATGTATGTATGTATGTATGTATGTATGTATGTATGTATGTATGTATGTATGTATGTATGTATGTGTGTGTATGTGTGTATGTGGGTGTGTGTGTATGTATTATATTTGGGCACTTGGTATTTAAAAGCTCATATATGGCTCCCGGCCAATTCCCCAAGCACTTCAGCCCTCGGTCGACGAAAGGTTGAAAATTCCTGCAGGGCTATTATGACCACGACGGAAAACGAATTTGCGACCGTTAGCAGAGATACGCTAGACTTTGCGTCAAAAGTTATTATGGCAGACCACTTTGCGAAAGCAAAGTCCTTGCGAGCGCAAATATTTTCCTAATAGCGGGACGCTAAGTTGCGCATACCTTTTACTTGTTCTTTGATTTTCGTTACGAGGTTATGTTTGCAAATTTTGTAATTTATTAGGTGTTTTGTGTTACTTGATTTAAACTTGCCATCTCATTAGCCCAATATAATAATATTAAAATGTTTTTTGTGTTTTTTATATAATCTAACTTTAAATGGGCCTAAATCATAATGTAAGCCAAGAGTGGGGATAGTACACCTACACTGAATGTTAAAAGAATATTTTCTTTGAAACATAACACTATCAATCCCAAATTGCATTATTATTTACATGCGGCTTGGTTTAGGCCTAGGTTTTTTTTAATCATAAAAGGTTTACTGAATTTATCTGAAGTAGTAGTTAGACCTAGTTATCCTGAAGGGAATAAATTGCAAACAACTCATTATAAAGAACTATAATATCCTTATATTCTTAATCATTTAACTAAAGTCTCAAGAATTCCTTTAAATAAAAGAGGCATTTTATTATTTTTAACCATCCAAACCACCACCCTCTCTTTCACTTTATTGTTAACTTAGTAGGACGACTGAGTATAAATACCCATTGTTTTTACATTGATTTGTCATTAATTTGGAGTTCTAGAACGCTTTCATCAACTTTAAATAACTATTTTTATTTTCTAAAAACTTCGCACAACATATGTGATTCAATCTTAACGCGAAAACCTTTTTGGAACTGTAATTTAACAAAATTAGCACATAGTAGGCCTATTTGTGTTAGAGCTGAGTATCGCAGAAATAAGGAGGTTTTCTTTATCTAACCTCAACTCAATCAAACAAAAATAAATATATTAAAACACCTTACTGTAAGCCTACTTCTTTAAACGTTCACTTTTGGCTTGAATAAATTAAGAACGGTTTTAAAATAGGCCTACTAAGAAAGCAAAAATACAAAATATTAATTTACTGTTTGTTAAGTGTTATTTGGAGAAAAAGTTTTATAAGGCATATTTTTTTTAGTTATAAAAAGTTATTCTTTTATTTAGGCCTATTTTAACTAAAAATAAGTCTTATTATAAACTGCTGAAATTACTTTTAATTCCCCCCTGCGGGACGGGGTTTAGAATAGTCCCGCAGTAACCCCTGCTTGTCGTAAGAAAGCGACTAAAAGGAGAGGCTTCTGTGCAGGACGTACCTCGTGTAGGACAAACCTATCCTATATCTTTCCTTTCACATCATTTTCTTCTTCCTTCACTTTCCCACTTTTTTTTTCACTCTTCCCCTACGCTTTATCTATCCTTACCTTTTTTTTCCCTTCCCCCTGCCGTTCATCCTGCACGAAGAGCTTTGGCCTTTCCGTTGACGACCTTGGCTATTAACCCGGCTATTCTCTGTTTATTATTGAATACCACTGCTTTGAGCTCCTGAATGTAAGTGAGCCGGTTGCAATACCTTAGTAGAAGGACCTTAGGGATGACAATAACCGGGTACCCTACTTTGGGAAAAGATCGGTTGCGTTCATGAGGGCCCGGACGTAAAATTGGCACTTTCCTACACCCACTTGCTGCGACGACCTCTCTCTCGGCGATGCTCTATTCGAAGGTTGTCATGTCTAGCGTCGTATTGAGCCTCTCGTCGGGACAGTTAACAGGGCCATATGTGGTAGCACCAACTTGGGTCACCCTGGGTCTACGATCCGAGTATTGTGTAGGTTGTCCCCAATCACGGCATGGCCGACAACATTGTCGCCGCTGGCACCGTACTGCCAAACACTGCTGGCAACTCACTGCCCGGCCCCTCTCAGGGTCGTAATATAGATAAGAGGCGGCAAGGGGTAAAGCCGTCCAGCTCTTTAATTGAAAAAATCCAGGAAGTGGTGAGGCCCCAGCCCCGCTTCCTGGTAATGTCTCGAACAGATGAAAATAAAAACCTCAGGCGAGTCAGCCCATTTAACCTCGAAAGAGTGATAAGTGGAGCTGCCGAGTCTGGGGTTTCAATTAGAAAACTGCGCGATGGCACAATAATGATCCAGACTGAAAATGACCTTCGGACAGCGAAAATAATGGCAATAACTACCATACCGTTGAGCCCCTCGAATCATTTAAAGGTGAAGGTGGAACCGCACAGGTTCCTCAATGTTTGCAAGGGAGTGGTCACTTGCTATGACCTCGACTGCGTATGCATTGAGGACATCTGTTAGGAGCGTTCCCCTCAACATGTCACCGAAGTATATAGGATCACCATCAAAAGGAACGATGTAATGAAGAATGCTGACAGTTATATTCTAACATTTGCCACTCCTTCCTTACCAAAGGAGGTCCGAGCTGGCTTCCACGTGCTTAGGGTCCGGCCGTATGTCCCCAACCCTCGGCGCTGTTTTCATTGCCAGGAATTTGGGCATACGAAGCTGCGATGCCATGGTAAGCCAACCTGTGCAGATTGTGGACAGGAGGCTCACGAACAACCATGCGAGTCTCCTAAATTCTGCATTAACTGCAAGGGTCCTCATTCTGCCTGGTCTCGGTCCTGTCCGAATTGAAAGGAGAGAAAAAAGTCCAGGAAATCCAAACAGAAAAGAAGATCCCTTATGCCCAGGCACGCAAAGAGTATACTGCACTGCAAGCTCCGGTATTTCAAAGTTCCTACAGCCAAATTGTTAGCCAAAATATAAATATCCCTAACTGCCACTGCGCAGTTAATATTGCAAAGACTACTACACGACCTGTGCCACTCGTCTCTATTCGAGACTCAACAAAAAAACCAGCATCAACTATGGTGATGCAAAATATACAACTATGGGCGACACCCTCACAAAAGTTGCCACCAGTACCCCCAAGGAGACCCCCGTGGGGAACACCCCCGAAACCCCCTTGGGGAACTTCCACGAGCCCTCCTTGGGAAATAAATTACGTGCGGCCACTGTTGAGTTGCTCACTCTCGCCTCTGGGCCACCAGATGCCGGGATGAGTGGCGAAACAGGTGAGGCCGTAAAGGCGAGTCCCACTGGTGCCTTGAAGAAGGACCAGCGAGAGACCGCCGAAAAGAATACTATTAAAAAAGCGTCGAAGGCCTTAACAAAGCCTTCGCGCAAGGATCCGACTACCCAGTCTCTCCAAAATAAACCGAAGCCTCTCCTGAAGAGGAAGGTTCAGGAGAGACTGGGAAAGGCAAGTGGACCTAAAAAGGCCCTCAACCAATTTTTATTTTTAAGAGAGAGTGTCATGGATTGCGAGGATAACTACATTTTATACTAATAAAGCATGTCGCTACTACAATGGAATTGTAGGGGTTTCTATGCTCGTGTAGAGGAAATTAAACAACAAATTTCTTCCTGCATCCTTCCATCTTGTGTTTGCAGGAGACCCACTTCCGCCCAAATGACAACCCGATGCTTCGTGGGTACGACGTGTATCGTACTGACAAGCTTTTCTTTGATCGAGCTAGCGGAGGTGTGGCTATATTCGCACGAAGCAATATATATCACAAAAATATTAACATCGTTTCTGATCTCCAAGTGTTCGCTGTCCTAGTCTCCCTAGGTTTGGAGATGACAGTATGCTGCATATACCTCCCGCCAGGTGAACGTATTTCGAAGAGGAGCTTAGAGGCCCTCTTTATGCAAATTCCTGCTCCGTATATCATCTTGGGGGACTTTAATGCGCATAACCTGGTGTGGGGATCTAATTTTACAGATGCCCGTGGGAGGATGGTAGAGGATATTCTTGTCTCGGGAAACCTGGTGCTAATGAACACCGGGACCCAGACACACTTCTCCACTTTTAATGGTGTATCCTCTGCCATCGACCTAACTTTATGTAGCCCAGGTTTGCTGCCCTCTTCCTTTGGGATGTCCATACGGACCTATGTGGGAGCGATCACTTCCCTATACTGCTTTCCCCACTCCAAGATTGCCCAAGTACAGCACGAGTTCCCCAATGGGTGATTAAACGTGCAGACTGGGATAAATTCCGCGAGCTCGTGGTTTTCCACGAATCCCCTTCTCCTGACGTCGACGTTAAGACTGGGTATTTTACTTCGACGGTCATCGCGGCGGCGAGGGCCTCCATCCCTAAATCCTCGCCAAATCTGCGCCACCGTCCCGTTCCCTGGTGGAGCGAGGAGTGTCGGTTGACTATTTCCGACCGTCGAAGGGCCCTACGTCTTTTTCATCGACGTCCTACCTTGGAGAACATGGAGTCATTCCGGATTCTACGTGCTCGAGCTTGCCGTGTCATTCGTGAAAGCAGAAGAAAGTCTTCGAGAAAATTTATTTCAACCCTTACAATATCCACTCCCACAACTAAGGTTTGGGATAATATCCGTAAATTACGTGATAACAACAATTACAATAATAATAGACCTGCCCTCATGTCTAACGGTTCACGTGTCTCCTCCCATGAGGAGGTCATTAATGTATTGGGCTCGATGTTTCCCGCTATTTCTGGCACTGCGAGCTACACTAACGAGTTCGCAGTTTATAAGCGGAACATCGAGTGCCATGCTATTGATTTTGGCCAAAGTCGGGGGGAGGATTATAACTCCCCCTTTACCAAAGATGAACTGACCTACGCCCTATCCCAGGCCGGCAGCACAGCCTCTGGTCCAGACGACATTCATTATGAGATGTTGCGTCAGCTTCCCCTGCTGGACAGTCACTTCTTTTAGACCTCTACAATAGTGTTTGGGAATCTCAGACGTTCCCCTCACTATGGAGGCAAGCAACCGTTATACCTATATATTAAAGTGGCAAAGATAAATTAGAGCCAACTAGCTATAGACCGATAGCTTTAACTAGTTGTGTATGTAAAATATTGGAAAAAAAATTAATAAGCGACTTATATGGTATTTAGAATCCCGCAATCTGCTATGTAATACTCAATGTGGTTTTGCCGTAACCGATCCACGGTGGATCTACTTGTCTGTCTAGAGACGGCTATCCGTGACGCTTTTCTCCATAAGCAGAATCTTCTGTCGATTTGGAGAAATCCTACGATACCACCTGGCGGTACGGCATTTTGAAAACGCTTTTTAATTGGGGTTTCGAGGGAACCTTCCAATTTTTATATCTAATTTTATGTCGGATAGACACTTCGGGGTAAGGTTGAATAACACCTTATCCGATGATTTTATTCAACAAAATGGGGTGCCTCAGGGTAGTATTCTGATCTGTAGGTTGTTCGCTATCGCAATAAATAGCATTGTTGACAATGTGCGCATGCCTTTACGGTCATGCCTCTTTGGGGATGACTACGCAATTTATTGCAGTCCCAAGTCTCCACAGGGCTGAACGGCAGATACAGCTCTCTGTCAACAATCTTGGATCGTGGGCTTCGCGTAATGGCTTTCGCTTCTCTGCAACCAAGACGACGGTTGTCCACTTTCTTAGATCACGCGGAATACAGCCAACCCCCAGTATTTTAAAGAACCACGTTGTTTTACCAGTCTCAGAAAGCGTAAGGTTTATGGAACTTTTATTTGATTTTAAATTAACTTGGATCCCCCACATCAAAGACCTGAAAGCGAGGTGTATCAAAGCATTGAATTTGCTCAAAGTAGTTAGCGGTCGGTCCTGGGGTGCTGATAGGGAAACTTTGATGCGCCTGTATAGGGCCTTGGTTAGATCTAAACTAGATTACGGCAGTTTTGTGTATGACTCAGCTAGACCCTCGGCGTTAAAGATGCTAGATAGTGTCCACCATGCTGGCATTCGACTGGCTACTAGTGCCTTTCGTACCAGCCCAGTCGTCAGCATCTGTTCCGACGCCGGTGAGCCCCCTCTTTCTTACCGGCGGTCCTATCTTCTGGCATCTTACGTGTCGAAACTTCATTGCATGGCGCAGCATGTTGCCTATCTTCCTGTGTTTCATTCCCCTAACCGTGTCTTGTATGAAACCAAATGGCGTAGTACAAGGCCAGTTGGGATCAGGATGCTATCGGTTTTCGACACGTGTGGGATAATCTTGCCAAAGGCTATCCCCACATCCCAGGTCGAGTCTCTCGCCGGAAGATACGCCTACCTCAATACCACTTTGACCTTGCCAAGTTCCCTAAAGCGACCATCCCACACTTTTTATACGAGAGGACCTTTAATTAGCTCCTCGCAACTCGCTTTCGTGGTTTTAAACGCATTTACACGGATGGCTCAAAATGCGGGGCCTCCGTGGGATGTGCTTTTGTTGTGGAAGGATACAATTTTAAATTTGCTTTACCTGGTGAATCCAGTGTTTTTACCTTTTAACTATATGCCATTTTTAAATCGTTATGTTTTGTATATCGTAAGTGTCACCGGTCCGTTCTCATCTGCACGGATTCCATGAGTGCTCTGTTGGCATTGTCCACTCTCTACTCGTGGAATCCTCTCGTGCAGATGATTCACGACCAAATTTTAAAAATTGATTCATTAAGCACCCGGCTCGCCTTTTGCTGGATTCCTGGTCACACCGGTCTTTCAGGAAATGAACTGGCGGACCAGGCGGCCAAGGAGGCAGCACGCCTGCCTCCTGAGGCGAGTCTGGGTGTCATGTTTTTAGACCTAAAGGGTTATGTTCGGCGTGGAGTCTTACGCACCTGGCACGAGCAGTGGGTCTCGACCCCTGCTCAGAATAAGCTGCGGTCCATCAGGGACGGTGTGTTGCGATGGCCCTCTTCTATGCGAAAGTCTAGATGAAGGAGGTCATCTTGACGAGACTCCGCGTCGGGCATACTTCATTGACCCATAGTTTTTTACTGAGAGGGGATCCACCTCCAGTGTGTGAGTTTTTCGATGCTCCTCTGAGTGTGTATCACATTTTGGTGGAGTGCCGTAAATATGCCCCTATCCGCCTGGCTCTTGATTTTAAAGGTGACCTACGTTTTTTATTACGCGATAGCGCTGATGGAGTTATTTGTTTACTCTGTTTTATACGCCAGGCGGATCTTTTTAATGCCATTTGAGTCACTTTTATAAAGTGGCTCTTTTGGATATTATCTCACATTGAGATCTTTTTAACAGTTTTATTACAATTTAACATGTTGTGTCATTTTAACGTGTTATATTTTAATATGTTTGTTTTATCTTTTTATTGGAGTGATACACCTGTGTTTTTTTTAGCAGGTGTATCATTTAATTTACACTAAGAGGCCATTTGAGCACTCCTATGGAGTGTCTCAGATGATGATTGAATATCTCTTTCCCCTATGGGGATTTTATTATGTTTTTAATATACTTCAAGTCCCTAATGACCTCGATGTGTCGATGGGCCTTTAAACCATAATAATAGTAATAATACTTTTAATTAAAATAATAAAACACACGTGTTCCAGTATCAACACACACGTATATTAAGAATAAAGCATACATATTAGTTGATAGGTTGACCGCTCTTAACAGCTTCCTGACTGGTTGAATTTGGTCATGTGACCACGCCTCCTCGCTCTCTGATTGGCTGTTGGTTTTACCCCTCCCCTCCTCCTTACCCCCTTTCCCTCCTGGCCCCTTTCCCGTGTCCCAGCCATGTTGGTTCTTGTAATTTCTTGTTTTTTATTTGTACTCATAGCTTTTTATAAGTTTTTTTATGTATGAATATTGCATTTTCATTGGTTAGGATTGGAATGGGACGTTGGAGTTTATTTATTGTCATGCGGTTCACAGCGCTGGGCGGCATCGATTGTGAGCATCCTCATTGTCCGGGAGCAGAGCATAGAGTGTGACGGCTGAACAACTGACCGGGTGCAGAGTGCGTAAGGGGCGAGGCATCGCTACCATCTTCTCTGTCCGGTCGCTTAGAGACGAGTGTGGGTCGCCGAGCAACTAGCAGTCGCAAGACCCCCTTGTTCACTTCCCCTCGTTACCCCTCCTTAGAGGTATGTGTCGCAACACTCTCCCCTTAGGTGGTAAGGTGTTGCAGCACCGGGAAAACCCACTATGTGGTAATGGGTTTTTTCCCAGTGACTCATACGTGGTGCCAGTTTAACGGGTCGACAAGACAAGTCGGGACAAGAATAGATTGTGTCCTTTAATGATGCCACAATGGGTTTTCCCTGATGACTGGCGCCAGTTTGGCGGCTCGACAAGACGTGTCGAAACAAGAATAGATCGTGACCTTGAAACTGTGAGATAGGTCATTGACCCTGTTCATGTTTGGTGACAGTTTGCCGGTTCGACAAGTCGATACCCTTATCTACGTGTAGTGGGGGACAGAAAGGTATTGCGTGAATAAAACACGATATTACAAGACATATATTTATTAAACATTAAAGGTTTTACAGACATCATACATAATATTTATTATACACTTTTACAGGAATGCCGCATATACTCATTCATACGTTTTTCTACAATGTATCTTAGATGCGTTAGTAAAATTGTTTTGAGTTCCCAATCCAGCATGTAATAGTCCAATTCGACAACTTGACGTGTATAGTAGGTAGCACTGATAAGATCCAGGTTTTTGATGTGCGTTTCCACCGTAGGCTGTTCGAGATCGATGACATCCGCTGATTCTGTTAGCGTGACTCATACATCCACGACGAGTTTGTCGATCAAATCGTTGCAATAGCGTGCGACGGGAGTCGACCACATATCACTTCGGTCGAAGGAAACGTTGATGAGATCCTACACATCACAAAGACGCGCCCAGCTAGGTGCTAGATAGGCGACCCGTTTGAGGCCAGCGTCTTGTTTCTCGCTGATGACGACCATACGGTCACCGCACATGCGTCTGAGAGATTTCATGATTAGTCAGACTAATCTTCTGAGGAGGTTGCGTGTTGCTGAAATTTGTTGATGTGACCGACTTATAGCTACCCAGCTCTTGCCACTCTATACGGTTCAACACCGCACAGTTCCCTCTGCATTTTTCTAGCTGAACATATGGCGTAAAGTTGTTCTTGATACTCATAACAGCGGGAGTAGCTATGACTCTCTTAAGCTAGACGCTAGCGTCAACTTCCTCCCCTTCATTTGGGTCGCTGGAGTCCCGACCATCCACACTGGTAGATTGGGTAAAAAGGATTACCAATTTTCTTCTTCCATTCAGCATATTAACGAGAGAGAAGCATTATATGTCCCCCAGCGTCGGCCAACCACTGCCGGAACTCCTCTCGAGGGGGGGGGGGGGATTAGGAAGCGGCCTCCCGTAGGAGATGGGTCTTGGCCATGTATAGCATATTTCCAGGGAAAGCCTCGTGGAGGCGCCCACTCGCAAAACGAACCGCCGCCCTCCTGGTGTAGTTCCAGGTAGGACTTGCACCGTCTCAAAATATAAAAAAAGGTAAAAGGATCTATGACAAAATGTCAAAGAGAAGATATAATATAATAAAATAAAAACTCATCAATATGAAGAAACATAATAGGAAAAGAGAGTAAAAATTGAAATTATCTATCTAAATATAGAAATATTAACAACAAAAAGTTCCTGTAAAAGGGGAACTAAATAAATATAAAAAGAAACACTGGACTTACAAACAAATATAGACAACAATTAAAAAGATGGGTTAAAAACAGAGATGCCGAGACGGTGCTTGCCGGTTTATAACAGCCTTCTGTAGTAGTCGAGAAACGCATGATACATCTCAATGGAGCTCCTAAGAGCTATCATGCTTATCGTATTTAGGAGGCCGGGGTCTGTGATCCCCAGTCTCCTCAGCGCCTCAATCGTTGGGAGCGGCATAGCGCCCCTAGTTCCGACTACGATCGGGAGTACTGCGCCAGGGCATGTTGCGCCAAACTGTGCGGTCAGGTTTGGCAATATGGGCGTGTATTTTCGAATTTTATCAGCCCTGACCCTCAGGAGGTACTCCCCATCTTAATGGCGGACTGTTACGTCGACCACAAAGACCCTTCCCTGGCTTTTCACGACCAAGTCATGTTTGAGTTTCCCCCCGTTGGAACCATCTACCTCCGGTTCCTTAGTGACCACCGCATCCTTCCCAGCACTCAGGATGTGGCCCTCGATGAGGTCACGAATTTTGTTATGTCGCCGAATCCTCGGCGTCTTAGTAAACGTACACTGCCCGAGAATGTGGGCCAGAGTCTCCCGACTGGCCCTACATTTTCTGCACAACAGGTCTTGCTGCGGGATGGCCCTGTGCAGGCTAGACCTGTCCCCTCCCCTCCCCCCCCCCCCCCAGTATTTGTACGAAACTGGAGGGCCGTTGTAAACCTACAGGGTTTTAGCAATATGGGCTCCCTCAAAAAAGCATTACCCACTTTATTATCCTCGTGGGACCTGATGGCCCTTCCCTGGGCTGCCAACCCAGGCCCCTCTCTCAAGTTCATTCCTCTTACACCTTTCCTTATATCGTCTTAGATCCCCCTCATTGTAGGGAAAAGCGATTATAGCATTTCTAGCCATCCGAGCTAGTTCACTCCTCAACTCCGCCCCCCCCATTGATCGCACGGACTATTGGGTCATCCGACTCGAGGAGTTTCAATCCGGCTCCCAGCGCAACCCTAGGGACCAGTTCCTTAACCCTTTGGCATCCCAGCCCACCGTTTCTCTTACTACAATAAATGATGCCATCCGCGATAAAGAGGGGCAGATGAAACACTTTCTTCACACACCGACGAACGGCATCATAAAACAGTACCAATTCATTTTTAGAAGCCATAGCTACCACCAACTGATACATATAATGTGGCACAAGGTATGTATTCAACAGCCTTAACTTCTGATAGGACTTGAGAGGAACCCTCTTCAGCCTCTCAAGTAATTCATCACCTAAGCTGGTCTTCATCACCCGGACGTCAATTCCCGACCACAGCGAGAAACCTACGCCCAGGTAGCTCTCAAAGACTCATGTGCTGCAACACCTCGCAGATCTACCCCTTGTACCTCACTCTTTGGATTCAAGGCCCAAGTCCTTCCAAGGGTCACCACTTTGATGGCCGAACACTTCGGCACCGATACGCCCATTCCCAGGCTCCCGAGAAAATTGACCGTTATGTCCATCAATGTCTGTCCTCTAGCCGCATCATCCGTGAAGAGGAGCAGGTCATCGGCGAATGCCATACACGACACATTAACGTTTCCCACGCAGTAGCCCGGCATAGCCTCGAGTTCTACAATTAGGCTATCCAAAATCAGGTTGAACAACAGCGGTGACAAATGGTCACCCTGCTTCACCTCCCCCCCCCCCCCCCCCGCTTCAGCGTGATCATGATATCACCTTTGGGGTGATTAATGGCCGTCCTAGTATTATCGTACGCTTCACCAACTAGTTGGGTGACCGACAGGGGCAATCACTGTCTTCTAAGTGCAGGTTCAATGGCTTCGTGAGGTATCGTGTCGAATGCCTTAGCGACATCTAGCTGTATTCCGACACCACCTCTATCACATTTCATTAATCTAGTGAGCTCCACCAAGAGTCTTAACATTGTTAAAGCATTCTTGTTCTTGTGTAAATCCCTTCTGTCTGGGATTTGGCTTCAAAACCTTCCTCATACGTTGATCGATCGTACTCAAGAACAACCTGCTGATCACAGAACTAATCGTGATTGGCCGATAGTTCTTGACCAGCTTCCGATCTTTCCCCTCTTTAGGGATGAGGGTAGTCCATCGCTCCATCCTGTGGGTAGTAATCCCCACACCAAAACCAGGTTAAAGAATCCAGCGAGGAGGGTATTCATACCCTTCCCCACAAGGGCACCCGGTTTAATACCGTCTGACCCAGGGGCCGACGACTTCCTCATCTTTTGGACGCACCCCTTGAGCTCCTCCACTGTGAATGGCCATAAGAAGTCCGCCAATTTGACGGCCTCTTGCACCGGCCTACGACACCCCAATCTCACATCAGGTTTGGTGCCCCAAAGCATACCGTATAGGTCCAAGACGTCTTCCCTACTTAGATCATCCATATTGGGTGCGATGTGGTCCACACCATTCCTCAAACATTTTCCAATAAACCCGGATCTTTCTTATAGAGGTCCTGCGATCTTGCATATTGAAACCTCTTCCAGTTCCGATTTTCATTCCTGTTCCTACCCCTAGGAGGAACACCACCGTCAGCCCCTTGTTTTGGCTCAAACAAGGGAACCATCTCACTATATAACGTGTTTAGAGACCCCTGTAAATGGGGAGGTTCTTATCAACGCTACCATATCACTTAAAAGCTTATTGATTGCATCGGCTTGCTTCCATCCAGTCCCTCACTTAAGTCCGGCGGCATACCTTTGAATCCCCTCCTGCCACTCCAGGGTTTCCATGTCGGCATCCCGCCCGCCTTCCTCTTCAACCATACCACCCACGTCAACATCCGACGCCACCGAATCAGCTTCGGTCCTTGCCGCCCACCTAGCAGCCAGCACATCTAAGGGTAGCTGATCCGTGCTACTCCACGTGACATAACCTCCATGCTGGATATTCGCTACCCCAACATCATCCTCTTCCTCCACAACCCTTTCATCCAGGTCATCCTCACCAGAATCGTTGGATTCGTCATCCAACCTGCTTAACGGCCTAACAGGCCTACTCCTCATGACTTTAATACAGGAGAGTCTATTTCATTTCTTCTATACGCAGAGTTACATTCGCAGCTATCCGGGTCTGTGCACACACACCTAGAAGTCGCCACTCTCCTATTATAGTTGATATCCTTCCTCTTGTCCCGCACCTGCTTTGCCGTTTTGTTCCCAAGAATTTCGGCGATCCTCTTTGCTATGAACCGCTCCCCTTCCAGAACAACTTCAAGCCCAATCATCGGGGTGATCTCATCCTCGGAGAAGACCTTATCAGCACCACTAGGTAGGGCCTTATCACCCCCTCCTCCCTTGTCGCAGCCAACCGCTCCCGATTCCGTACAGCTGGATGGTGGTACCTTACATGCTGCGATAATCCAATCTGGGAGAGAAAACTTTCAGCGCAAACAATGCACTTATGGGCTTCCACTGGCTTCACACCGGGACATTTCACCATATGGCACAAAACAGCCTGCTTACTTGTGTAAGGCTTCTTACACATTTTACACTCCATGATCACTGCATAATAACCGTGGTGATACTGAAATGATTCAAACAATCTCTTATCGTTAGTGCTCTATACACACCCCTCTCGCCCGAGAGACTCAAGCACACCGCACAATTTTTGGGTGAGAAGGAGACCGGAATTGTATACCTTTTATCCACAGCCAAATCGTCAACCGCGACCCCCTGTGACTCCTGGAGAGTGGGGCCATGCGCTTCCAGGTACTAGGCTTCGTGTCTTCTGTTAGGAGCAATAAAAGAATACATTTGCGGCTTGCTAGGCCAACACCCCTTCCCCTGTAGGGTATAGCCCCCCCCCCCCACCTTACAGCCAGTGGGGGTTTACCGACTCTCACGTGCTGTGTTCTTATGGTAACAGCGGACGTGGAAGGTAAGGCACTTGCCTGCCGATTCCAGAGCCGCTAGATGGTATCAGCACTCTGACACGACAGACTTTAAGAGAGTACCGGAAGGCCCCCCTCGTCGATCACGCGCGATATCGAACTGAAAGAGGAGATCCCCTCTGTTCCCGTTCTTGCAAGCTTGAGTTACTAGTTGTATGGTTTACTTTCTTACTACTGTTTAAACCGTGCTTTTAAGCGCTATTCTGTTTTTTCTATGCCTAAATTGTGTTTTAATTTGATGATTAAAGGTCTAGTTAGGTCTAGAAAAAATTTGGGTTGATTCATGTCCTTATGAGCGAATAAATTAGTAAATTAGGGAACTTAGAAAATGTTTGCTCCCCGCCATCTCTGATCTCACGCAAACCGCTGTTAAATTTGTTAAATTGTTTTTGTTTTTGGGGAGTTAGGGGTTAATTTTGATGTTAGGGGGTCCTCAACCCCCTAAACAGTGGTGATAAGTGTTTCCGTGTGGTTTGTTTTGTGTTATTTGTGAATTGATTGTGTTTTTTAGTGGCTGCAGGACTTAGGATTTTTGGTAAGTAGGTTAAACTTTGAAGTTAAATTTAAAGATTCAGGCAGTGAGTTAGGGTTTGCATTAGGTGTTGTTAAGTAGCTGAGGTTATATTCTGTAGAAAGTTAAAATTTCAGTAGTTGTTTGGACACTATTTACTCAGAAAAATCCCTAATAAAGTACAAGAGTAATTGGCTATATTTATGAGTTTTGTTTGTTTTGAATAAAGCTAAATTTTGGTTCATAGTTAGGGGTTTCTAGTTAGTTTAAAAGTTAGATAGGTTTATTAGGAAGGTTTGTGTAAAGTTTCAGTTAGATATTTCGGTTAGTTAGAGAGTTATCTCAAGGTAGTTTGAGGTTTTAGAGCGCTATTTTATTTGGATTAAAGTTTCTTGTTGTTGGTGGGAAGGTTCTTGTGAAGGAATTGTTAGCTTTGGTTAATTTTTAGCTGAGTTAGGTCTGTTTTTGATTGTTACTGGACTCTAATTTTTGTTTGTTCCAGACACTTCAATAAGGTATTTGTTTACATTTGATTCTAGAGGGTTTGTTTGATTAAATTAAAGGTTGTAGGCAAGTCTTATGAGAGCCAACAAGTAGGAATTGTTAGAATTGGTTAGGTAGATTTAGAGATATATCCATTTTAGTGAATTGTTGGACTTATAATTTTTTTCTTGTGTTAACTGATAGGAACTGTTGAATTTCAGGTTTTATGTTAGGAATTGAGGGTTGATTCATCTAGATAAAAGCTTTACATTGTTCTTGGGCATCTTTTAAAGTAGGATTTGTTAAATTCGGTTGATTAATTTTTGAGATAGGCAGTTTTTTCTGTGTTTCAGGACTCTTAATTTTTTTTTCTCTGTTTCTAGGCTCACCATAGATGTATTTGTTATTTGTTACTGCTCTTTTTGATTTGAGGACTTTTGTCATTTGAATTAAAGTTGTAGGTTGGTAGTAGGGGTGTGCTAAAAAAGGTTTTTAATAAAATTGATTAGGACTTAGTTGAGCTATACTAGTTTTTGTGCCTCTGGGACTTAGAAATTTTTTCTTGTCCCAGTTGTTAGGGAACTTTTGAATTTAGGTATTATACTGATTGTTTAGGGCCAATTCTGTTGGAGACAGGTTGCTGTTCCGTTCTTTTAGGTTTTATTACATCGTTTCTGCTGTTGTTGTTTTTTGTGTTTTCAGTTGCCTTCAGGTCTTGTGATGTATTCCAAGATGGTGAGAGGGTCTGAGACGCCACCGTTTGGGACTACGGTGGAGGGGCAAGGCCTCCCCGGTTGTCCGGCTGGACAGAATTGATTTCCCGCCGCTTACCTTCGTGCCCGGGACACCACCGCCTGGGCTGAGCTTGGAGAGTCTCAGTGGCAGGAAGAGGAGCATCAGTGATGATGATGAGGAGATGGAAGCGGTCTCGAGGAGGAAGATTGGCGTAATCTCCGCCGGATCCAAAGGCCAGCGGTGCGTGGCTGACCTGGAAAGGCTAATCGCTACCATCGCCAAGTCGAAGAGGGCGGTCACCGTCGGACAGTCAGAGACCCTCCAGTCCAACCTGGCAGAGATCGGGGACTGCCTGGAGACCCTTTCTTAGGAGGTGGTATTCCTGAAGGGCTGTCTCAAGGGAAGGGAGGAGATGCGGGAGGAGGTAATGGGGTTGCTGAGGGAATGTGGGGGAGATTTGCTTTCTGCTTCTAGGGTTGTTGCGGGGAGGGAAAGTGAGGAGCCGATGGAGGTCAACGGAGTGAGCTACGCTGCGAAGGCGGCAGGGAAGCGATGACTGGCGCCGCCCAGGCCTCAGAGGACTCCTAAGCTGTCTGGGAAGACCGGGAGGATCGTGGAGAAACCTAAGGCCATCCTCCTCTTTCCGGAGGATAGAGAGTCGACCCAGAATAATCAGCAGACGAAGGAGAAACTTCTGAGCTCGGTCAACCCTGAAGCTGCGGGAATCAAGGTCCGCAACGTCAGGAAGATTGGCTAGGGTGGAGTACTGGTGGATACGAAGGACGAGTGGTCGAGGGCTATCCTGAAGGAGCAGGTGAAGGTGAACGATCTGAGGGTCGAGAACCCGAAGGTATTAATCTATGATGTGCCAAGGGACCTTTCGGAGGAAGAGGTGAGGGAGGCGATCCGTGCGCAGAATTTTGACGGAGAGATAACCAAGGAGGAGTTTGACAAGGGATTTGAAAAACACATCAAAGTCGGCCGGAAGAACACCGCCGACAACCAGTAGGTCCTGGAGTGTGCGCTGGAGATAAGGAACAGGCTGAGGAGCTCCAACGGTGTGTACATCCAGTGGAGCTTCTGTCGACTCAAGGACTACAACTCGCTCTCCCGGTGCTACAAGTGCCAGAGCTTAGGTCACATCGCCAAGTTCTGCAGGTCTCCGAGGAAGATATGCTCGCACTGCGTCGGTGAACATCCCCGAGCAGCCTGCCCCAAGAAGGACTCCCCACCGAAGTGTGCGAATTGCATGAGGTTTGCTAAACCTCATGCACATGGGGTAAGTGACCGTAACTGCCCTGCCTTCGTAAGGGTGGTGCAAAACGGGATGAATCGCAATAATTATGGTTAACTGTTCACAGCTCAACGCTCAGCGGTCTATCCTGGTCACCGAAGAGATGAAGAGGAACATCGTGGAGGAGGTGATAGAACTTCTGGCTCTGCAGGAGCCCTATTCCCGGATCGAGGTCGTTCCGAAATGGGGGGGAGGTAGGATGGTCTACGCGAGGACGGGAAATCAGGTTTGGAGTGCGATTTATATAGCACAGGCTGAGTATGATGTACTGTTTCTTGCCCATCTCTCTAATGAGTATTGTACCTATGTCCACGTAACTGGCAGGGGTTCGATGCGTGTTTTTATGTCGTGTTATTTCAGGCATAGAGACCCCATCGAGCCGCACATCGGCCATCTCCGGCATGTGCTGCAGTCACTCAGAGGGAGGAAAGTCATCGTCATGGTGGACGCCAACGCCAAGTTGGTGCTTTGCTAAATCGGAGCTACGGACGACAGAGGTGCGGCGTTGGAGGCCTTCGTAGCGTAGGAGAACATCATAGTCGTCAACAAGCCATAGGAGCTGATGACCTACGACGTGGCGGTTGGTGGGAACACCAACATCGATGTAACCTTCACGACGAGGGGGTGGGGAGACTAATAAGGAATTGGAGTGTTACAGATGGCTGTAGCAGCGATCATAATCTCATCTCCTTCGAGATGGGTGACGCTCCCAGGGAAGATCCCGCACCGGTCGGCCTTAGGACGAGATACTGTGTTGCCCGCGCTGACTGGAGGAAATATCAACGAGAACTCAGGGCAGAGATAGAGGGGATCGAGGCCATCGATGACATCGATATAAGAGCGAGGGCCCTGACACAGGCCATGATATCTGCCTGCGACCGCTCGGTCCCGAGGGCAAGGAAGTTTGGGAAGAATGCTGTCTGGTGGACTCCAGAGCTGCTGAGGAAGGAGATCGCTCGTGCCAAAAGAAGGAGGAGACAGGACGCGGAGGCCGGACGGGCAAACGCCAGGGCGAGAAACGATTACGTCTGGATGGTGAGGCGAGCCAAGGAAGAAAACTGGATAGAGTTCGTCTCCAGCACAGTTAACCGGGACCTGTGGGGCTTGGTCTGTAAGCTCGTCATGGGTAAGGCACGGCAGACGCAAGTCGTGGCTGGGCTAAGAGTTGATGGTCTTGTTACAGGTGATGCTGCTGCTGAGACTGCGAGGAAGGCATTAAGGATCATTGTTCCAGATAATGACCATGCAATGGACACCGGCAGATTCCGAGTCTTAAGAGTGGAGGCGACGGAGGACTACGCTGGCATGGACGTTCCGCTCTTCGACAGGGAGGAACTACATGATGCGGTCCGAAGTTTCCATAACAAGAACCCCCCTGCGGGACGAGGTTTAGAATAGTCCCGCAGTAACCCCTGCTTGTCGTAAAAGGCGACTAAAAGGGGAGGCATCTGTGCAGGATGTACCTCGTGCAGGAAAACCCTATCCTACATATTTCCTTTCACTTTTTTTGTCTTTCCTTTTTTCCTTTATTTTTTCCTTCTTTTACCTCCTCTTTCCTTCTTTTACCTTCTCTTTCCTTCTTCCACCTTCTTTTCTTCTTCCACCTTCTCTTTCCTTCTTCCACCCTCTCTTTCCTTCCTTCTTTCTTCCCTTCCCCTGCCGTTAAATCCTGCACAGAGACCTTTGGCCCCTCTGTTGACGACCTTGGCATCTAACACGGCTCTCCTTTGGTTAATATTGGATACCACTGCGTTGAGCTCCCGAGTGAAAGTGCGCCGGTTGTAATATCTTGGTAGAAGGGCCTTAGGAATGACAACCGGGTACTCTACCTTGAGAAAAGACCGGTTGCGTTCATGAGGGTTCCGGACGTAAAATTAGCAATTTCCTGCATACACTTGCTGCGGTGACCTTTCTTCCGGCGATGCTCCATATGAAGGTTGTCATGTCTAGCGTCGTATGGAGCCGCTCGCCGGAAGAGTTAACAGGGTCCTATGTGGAAGAACCAACTGGGATCAACCTGGGTCTACGATCCGAGTACTTTTGCAGGTTGTCCTCCCACTCATGACTGAGTCCATTGTCACAGCTGACACCTTACTGTCCGCTGGCAACGTACTGCCAAGTTCTGCTGGCATCTTACTGCCCGGCCCCTCACAGGGCCGTATTAATGATAAGAGGCGGAAACGGGTAGGGCCGTCCGGCCCTGTTTTGATAAAAGCCAGGAAGTGGTGAGGCCCCAGCCCCGCTTCGTGGTGATGTCTCGAGTAGATGAAAGTGAAGATCTGAAACGTGTCAGCCCATTTATCCTCGAAAGAGTGATAAATGGAGCAGCAAAATCTGACGGTTTAATAATGAAACTGCATGATGGCACCATTATGATTCAGACTATGACCGACACACAATCCTAAAATATTATGGCGATCTCCGAAATACCGTTGAGTAATACGGCAAATATACAGGTGAAGGTGGAGCCCCACAGGTTCCTCAATGTTTGCAAGGGAGTGGTCACTTGTTATGACCTCGACTGCATGAGCATTGAGGATATCTGTGAGGAGCTTTCCCCTCAGCATGTCACCGAGGTCTACCGTATCATTACCAAAAAGAACGGACAAGAGAAAAAGACGGATACATACATCCTCACCTTTGCGACTCCCATCCTCCCAAAGGAGGTTCGAGCGGGCTTCCATGTACTCAAAGTCAGGCCATGCGTTCCCAATCCTAGGCGCTGATTTCAGTGCCAGGAATTTGGGCATACGAAGCTGAGATGCCGTGGAAGGCCAACCTGTGCGGATTGCGGACAGGAGGCTCACGATACACCGTGTGAGTCTCCTAAGTTCTGCATCAACTGCAAGGGTCCGCATTCTGCTTGGTCTCGGACCTGTCCGAAATAGAAGGTGGAGAAAAAAGTCCTGGAGATCCAATGTGAAAAGAAGATCCCTTATGCCCAGGCCCGCAAGGAATATGTATCCAGTCAAGCTCCGGTATTTCAGACATCTTATAGTCAAATTGTAAGCCAGAACAAAAATTGCCCCAACTGCCATTGCGTAGTTAATATTGCCAATACGCCTACACGACCTGTGCCACTCGTCTCTATTCGAGACACTCAAAGACAATCAGCACCATCTATGGTGGTACCAAAAATAGTACAAGGGGCGACACCCCCGCCGAAGTAGCCTCCACCACCTTTACCCCCGAGGAGGCCTCCTCGGGGAATACCCCCGAGCCCTCCTAGGGGAACCCCTCCGAACCATCCTCGTGGACCCCTCCGAGTCTTCCTCGACGAACCCCGCCGAGCCCCACTAGAGGAACACCCCCGATTCCTCCTCGGGGTCCTAAACCATGTGCGACCGTTGTCGAGAAGCTCAGCCCCGCCTCAGAAACTCCGGAGGTCGGGATGAGTGGTGGTACAGGTGAGGTCGCAAAGGCGAGTCCCACTGGTGCCTTGTGGAAGGACCAGCGAGGGACCGCCGAAAAAAGTACTCCAAAAAAAGCGTCGAAGGCTTTAACAAAGCCTTCGCGTAAGGATCCCCCGACCAAGTCTCTACAGGACAAACCAAAGCCTCTCCTGAAGCGGGAGGTCCAAGAAAGATTGGGAAAAGCAAGAGGAACTAAAAAAGTCCTCAATACATTTTTATTTTTAAATGATAGTGTTATGGATTGTCAGGATATTTAATTAAATTATATATTAATAAATAATGTCGCTACTACAATAGAATTGTAGGGGTTTCTATGGTCGTGTAGAGGAAATTAAACTACTAATTTCTTCCCTGCATCCTCCCATCGTGTGTTTGCAGGAAACCCACTTCCGCCCAACTGACAACCCAATGCTTCGTGGGTACGATATATATCGTACCGACAAGCCACTCTTTGATTGGGCTAGCGGAGGTGTGGCTATATTTGCACGTAGCAACATATATCATAAGTTTATAAATATTGTCTCTGATCTCCAAGTGATTGCTGTCAGAGTCTCCTTTCCTATGGAGGTAACCGTATGCTGCATTTACCTCCCACCAGGTGAACGTGTTTCCAAGAGGACTCTAGAGGCCCTCTTTATACAACTTCCCGCCCCCTATATCAACTTGGGGGACTTTAACGCGCATAACCTGGTGTGGGGGTCTAATTTTACAGACACCCGCGGGAGGATGGCAGAGGATATTCTTGTCTCGGGAAACCTGGTGTTAATGAACACCGGGACCCAGACACACTTCTCCACCTTTAATGGTGTATCCTCTGCCATCGACCTAGCTCTATGTAGCCCCGGGATTGCTGCTCACTTCCTTTGGGAGGTTCATTCGGACCTATGTGGAAGCGATCACTTTACCATTCTGCTTTCACAAATTAAAGATCCTCCCAGTACAGCAAGGTTCCCCCAATGGTTTTTAAACGTGCTAACTCGGATAAATTCCGCGAGCTCGCCGTATTCGACGAACCCCATTCTCCTGACGTTGATGTTATGGCTGGGCAATTTACTTCGACGGTCATAGCGGCGGCGAGGGCATCCATCCCTAAATCCTCGCCAAACTCGCGCCACCGTCCTGTTCCCTGGTGGAACGAGGAGTGCCGGCTGGCTATTTCTAACCATCGAAGGGCCCTACGTCTCTTTCATCGACGTCCAACTTCGGAGAATCTGGAGTAATTCCGGATTCTACGTGCTAGAGCTCGCCGTATCATTCGAGAAAGCAGAAGAGAGTCTTGGAGACAGTTTATTTCTACCCTTACTATTTCCACTCCCACAACCAAGGTTTGGGATCACATTCGTAAAGTACGTAGTAGCAAAAATACCATTTATAATATAACCGCACTCATGTCTAACGGTTCACTTGTCTCCTCCCCTATAGAGATCGCCAATGTATTGGGCTCGATGTTCGCCGCTATTTCTAGCACTGCGATCTACTCTAACGAGTTCGCGGTGCATAAGCGCAGCATCGAGCGCCTTACTATTGATTTTGGCCAAAGTCGGGGGAGGATTATAACTCCCCCTTTACTAAAGAGGAACTTACCTATGCCCTGTCCCAGGCGGGCAATACAACTTCTGTCCCGGATGATATCCATTATGAAATGTTGCGCCAACTGTCCCCTGCTGGACGGGCGTTCCTCTTAGACCTCTACAATTGTGTTTGGGAATCTCGTCAATTCCCAACACTGTGGAGGCAAGCAACCATTATCCCAATATATAAAAGTGGCAAGGAAAAATTAGAGCCAACTAGTTATAGACCGATAGCCTTAACTAGGTGTGTATGCAAAATATTAGAAAAAATGATAAATAAACGACTTATATGGTGTTTAGAATCCCGCAATCTGCTATCCAATTTTCAATGTGGTTTTCGCCGTAACCGATCCACGTTTGATCATCTCGTCCGTCTTGAGACGGCTGTTCGTGACGCCTTTCTCCATAAAAACCATCGTTTGGCTGTTTTCTTTGATTTGGAGAAGGCGTACGATACTACATGGCGTTACTGCATTTTAAAAAACCTTTTTAATTGGGGGTTACGGGGGAGCCTCCCTATTATTGTAGCTAATTTTATGTCAAATAGACACTTGTGGGTAAGGTTAAACAACACCTTATCCTATGATTTTATTCAAGAAAATGGGGTGCCCCAAGGCAGTCCTTTGAGCTGCACATTGTTCGCTATTGCAATAAATAGCATTGTAGACAACGTGCGCTTACCTGTTCCCTCATGCCTTTTTGTGGATGACTATGCAATTTATTGCAGTTCATAAAGTCTCCACAGGGCTGAACGACAGATACAACTCGCTGTAATCAATCTATTGTTGTGGGCATCTCGTAATGGCTTTCGTTTCTCTGCGGCCAAGACGACTGTCGTCCACTTCCATAGATTACACGGAATACAGCCAGCCCCCAATATTTTAATGAACAACGTTGTTTTACCTGTCTCCGAGACCGTAAGGTTTCTGGGACTTTTATTCGATTTTAAACTAACTTGGATCCCCCACATCAAAGACCTGAAAGCGAGGTGTGTTAAAGCTTTGAATTTACTTAAAGTTGTGAGTGGTCGCTCTTGGGGTGCTGATAGGGAAACCTTGATGCGCCTCTATAGAGCCTTGGTGAGTTCAAAACTTGATTACGGCAGTTTTGTATATGGTTCCGCTAGACCCTCGTCGTTAAAGATGCTCGATAGCGTCCACCATGCTGGCATTCGACTGGCTACTGGTGCTTTTCGTACCAGTCCAGTCGTCAGCATCTGTGCCGACGCCAGTGAGCCCCCTCTTTCTTACCGGCGGTCTTATCTCCTGGCATCTTACGTGTCGAAACTGCATTGCATGCCAAATAATGTTGCTTACCGCCCTGTATTTCATCCCCCTAACCGTGTCTTGTATGAAACTAAATGGCGTAGTACAAGGTCGGTTGGGATCCGGCTGCTATCTGATTTCGACACGTGTGCGATGGTACTGCCAGAGGCGATCCCCACATCACCAGGCCGAGTTTCTCCCTGGAAGATACGCCCTCCGAAATGCCATTTTGATCTTGCCAAGTTCCCTAAAGCGACCACCCCAAACTTTGTATTTGAGAGGACCTTTAATGAGCTCCTCTCCACTCGCTTTCATTGATTTGGAAAGCATCTACTCTAATGGCTCTATATCTGGAGCCTCCGTCGGATGTACTTTTGTTGTGGAAGGATCCAATTTTAATTTGGTTTACCTAAAGAAACCAGTGTTTTTACGGTGAATTATATGCCATTTTAAATCTTTGTGTTTTGTATACCGAAGTAGTCACCGTTCTGTCCTCATCTGCACGGATTCCATGAGGTCTCTGTTGGCATTGTCCGTTCTTTACTCCTGGAATCCCTCGTGCAAATTATACATGAGCAAATTTTTAAAATTGATTCATTAAGCACCCGGATCGCCTTTTGCTGGATTCCTGGTCACGTTGGTCTTCCAGAAAAAGAACTAGCGGACCAGACCGCAAGGGGGCAGTACGCCTGCCCCCGGGGGCGAGTCTGGGTGTCATTTTTTAGATCTAAAGGGTTATGTTCGGCGTGGAGTCTTACCACCTGGCACGAGCAGTGGGTCCGACCCCTGCTCAGAACAAGTGCGGTCCATCAGGGGCGGT